>JANTOP010033226.1:0-11461 GCA_027564815.1 Symmerus nobilis | reverse complement strand
TTATCGATTTTCGAGACTTTTGCTAGATCGAGTGCCAAAGTCGCATTTTTCAAAATTGTTAAGTTCCGTTTGGAATTATTGTTAGCTATTGAACGTAGCTTTCAAACGAAACCGAGAGCTCTTATGTTTCAAACGAAAGTTATGGCCTCAAGACCTTAGGGTGTCACTAGGTGGGCACTCTCCTATACAATTTTCAAAACTTGTTGATCCAAATTTATATGGTAAGTATTATTGAAATTAAGAATAATGGAACTGTAATGGAAATTATTAATTCGAAATCTTAAGGGATACAATAGGAATAGATGATAGATTAACGATGATGTAATGTTAATTTAATTAATGGTTAAGTACTGATATATTTAATATATTCCGAATAGCCAAATGCATTGAAGGGAAAAGTCTGCAATTCAAAAGAGCAACCCCCCTCCCCTCCAATATTTTTTCCCAAACTCTAATCTGGATACATATCATATCAAAAATTTCCGCTGGCAGACTAGATGCCTTCTGAGATATAATTTTTATACTTCCGCTCCTTCTTTCGTAATATTCACTTATTTGAGGGAATATGGAAGAACATTTTAATTTTTAACTATGTATTTAGATGCCGAATATTAGATTTTAAATGAACTTATAATTGAAATAGAAATTAGATAGAACTTAGATTAGAAACAAATAGAAATTGAACTAATTTTGAAAAGAATTTATTGATCACACAATTCACAGGCTTTTTCAAACCACCCTCCTCACCCCATTTAACTTTTGAACGCTTTGAGATAAACAGTTACAATTTTTATAGGATCAATTGGGTCTGCCAATCCAATGAAAATCTGCCATTTCATCAATTAAACGCCCCGGCCGACCCTCGGGGGGAGTAGGGGGAGAGAGTTGGGGGCTTCCTGTAATTATCAATGCGAAGTCGAATGACAACTAATTTAAATGGGTTTCCAGTATTTACAACAGCTTTTGAAATTCATGGATAGGACCATTTTTCACCGAATTATAGCCATTTAAATATTGTTGTTGACCCCCATTACAAATGATGACTTGGTGGTCGGATTTTTTAAATTTTACTGCCAAATGTAAGATTGAACATTTCTTTTAATTTTTTTAGTTGTTAATTTTTATCTTCTTCAGAGAATTCTCGTGACTCGTGAATTGACTTTCCGCTATAAATTATAGCTCGGCTGCCTTGTATCCATTGTATAATGAGTATTTTTTAACTCACCTTATCTTTAACGGGTAGAATTGCTTGCAATCTTTAAAATTTTTCAAGACTATTGATCTGAAATGTATTTCATTCATATTGAAATTTGAGGCATTTCTACAAGCATGAATTATCAAATCCGCGAATGTCAACCCCGCGAATATCAAGGAAGAACTGCCACCCAATTTTCATGAGATAGAATATAAGTCACCACAGTAAAGACACTGACAGTCCTGATATATTTTCTTCGCTTTCTTTTTTATCAGCGTCATCTTCCTTTTCTTTTTCCACGTTTTTGAATTGCTTTAAGACTACACTCTTTCTTAACTAACATTTTTGTAGCCCTGATTTCTTTAGCTTTAGGCTTTTTATCATTTTACTGTAGAGATATTTCTAACTCACTTTTGTAGGGAAAATCAGTTAAAATAACCGTCCTTTTTCTAAATTTTCTCTTCACTTTTTTTTACATTTTGGGAACAGAATTTCAGGGGACGCAATATTAAATGAAGAAGATATTGGCTCATTTGGTGTCATCCAGGAAGGCCCGGGCTGTGTCAAATCATCATCATTGAAGCGGGCCTTCTAACCATGCTTATCTTGATCATTAGTGTAACTAGACCTACATTCTGAGTGGCCAGTTTCAGCTGGGGTATTATCCCATTCCGCCCCAACCATTTTGCCCCAAATAACGCCGTTTAGATTAGTAAGGTATTAAACACTTTAAAATAAAGTTGAATCGTGGATTAATTACTAGACTAGAAAGTTTAATTGAAGTGTGAAAAGGGAAATATGACTTACGTTGATGATAAATTCATGAAATCTTAGAAAAAAAAACCCCTCGAAGCAAGCTTTTCACTACAACAATACACAAATACCTTTGAAATTTGATAGCGTGGCTCCCGCAGTTTGTTATCAACATACACTACGAATTCCACTTAACTCCAATAAATTATACCACCATCTAGCGGCAAAACAAGTAGTACCCCGTTGTACCCCGTACTACCCTGGGTACCCCTATCATATTACAATACTATAAAACTTGGGGTATTCTTCTTGGTGAAAGAGAGGATTACAAATGACCGGACGAATTTATTCAGTTTTTTTTAGTTTTTTAATTCGTTGCAAATTAGTAAAGATTGTAGGCTAAGAAACGTTTAACTTTAATGGCAATTCACAAATATTCAGTGATGGATGGGAACTGAGCGTGTTCTTAGATCCTTCATTATGAAAAACTTCGTTTTAGTTCACCCACGTTGCCCATTTCGGAGGTAAGCGCGAAGGTAAATGTTCCCTAACTATAATTTTTCAAACACAAACCAAAGCCGTTAGAAATTTTATACGTGGACTGCTGCCAGAATAAAAGAGAAAGAGTTCACGTTCTAACAAAAATAAATTGTCTATAAGTGCCGGTTAAGTGAGTTGATTAATCCAAAGAGTCGTGAGGGTAGCATTTTTTTGTTTTAAATCAACATAATTGTTTTAAAATAAATAATAAAGTAACGATATGCTCCGTTTAGTTTTAATTGGATAGTTGATACTGAACTCATACTGGGAAAGAACTAATAATGGGAAAGAAGGCAAACAAATGAGGATACATTTGAATAGAATGAGAGTATATTAAGTTTCTATTTTAATTGGAATGCATTATACCAAAATACTATATCTATCTGGTAATGCTCATTTTTGCATTTCAAAATAATGATATTTCAAATGCTTGAATTTTTATTAAATATTTTATTTAACATTCACTTGTTGTATGCATAATGCAATTTCCATATTGTTTTTCATTTGTTAATATTATTATACTTATAGGCGCACCTGGCACTAGCGTAGATGGAGAGGTAACTTACCACACAAATTAGATACTAATCAAATATAAGTTACAAAATTATAATTTCCAATAGATTAAAATTAAGACATTTAGCAGGGTACTTCAAACATAAGATTTTTTTCTGTAAAAAATTAGTACCGTTAATAACTGGTCCTATTTTTCGATTAATTTATAAAATATGCTGTGATTGTTCATAAGTTTATTAATTTGTATTTGTAAACGTTAATTAATGAATATTAATTGTTTAATACCTGCAATGGTATATTGCTCGCACTTTTAGTTATATTAATTTCATTTATCTCACCCCAAAAAAAATATGAATAATAATATTTTTAAATACAGAAACTAAATTAGAAGCAGATAAATTAATAATAAATAAATAAATTAAAAAGGAACTAAAAGTATAAACACTATTTCAATTGATAATCAAATATATAAAATTATTTTCTTCAAATTCAATTAAAAAACGAAATTTGTACATACGATTCGACGGCCTACATAGAAACTCTAGAATACAACTGATTGAGTATGAACCAATTAATATTTTTCAGTGGGCAAGAATCGGTTATTGAAATTCCAATTTTTCAACCTTTTATATGCTAGGTAGATTTTAGGTGTATAAAAATGTTAAAAGAAATACTGAAGGTAGGCAATATAATTAATAATTATTCCTTTTATTTTAAATATGTATAAGTGTACATCCCATCATATAACAATTAATTTAAATTTTATTCTACCCATCCAACAAAACTTTGCATTTCAAACTAATCAAATATGTGTGAATTAATACAAAACTAGGTTGAAACCATTTTGATTCATTTTGCTTTACAACCAAAAAATTTAATGGAAAGTATGGAATTACCGTGCCCCATAGATGTTGAAAGGGTTCTTCAAGACTGACAGCGTGGGCCTATGGACCCTAAGAGAAGCCTAATGAATTTCCTTGAGAAGTGACCAGTTTTGTTCTAAATAGTATACAGATTTTAATAGTGAAAATAATCATTTTTTTAAACATAATAGCTAATATGGATAGATTTATTATATTTTAATAAAAAAAAAATATTCGAACTCATTGTTTTTTGTTTAATTTCTCAAGAAATAAATTTGTTCTAGTTTTGCTTTCGACCAGCACATTATACATTGTTTTTAAAAGTTCAAAATAAAACAATGGTTAACTGAAGTGAATTACAATAATATTATTTGCCTTGTTTTTGCAAATTTTTTGAATTTTGTTACAATGAGAGTTATTTTGAAGTAGTGGAGAAGAAGTATATACTCGCATATAATATACTTTTTGCGTCGTCTATGAGTTATAAATAAAAAAAATTTATTCTTCTTTTACGGTTTTTGCTAAAACAAGAATACTAAGTACTGCATAAATTAAACCACGGCCATTAAGGTTAACCGATTTTGTATTATCAGGGCATCGAACACAACAAATTTGATCCAAATATAGATAGAGAATTTTTTTCAATCTCATGAAAAATTTGGGTTCATAGTATATCACTAATTAGTCTATATTTAGTATACAACAAACTCAAAATCTTGTGAATGCGAAATTGCAATTAGTAAATACACAACGCTGCAAGTAGCCTATAGGTTATAGTCCTTTTGTCAAATTATCAAATATCAAATACCTCGGTGAATTATTAAATAACAGTAGATAGTAAAAAAATATAGTATCGATAAATCCTGCATTTTGTCTGCGTCTGTTAGACGTAGTTGTTTAGAGTAACGTCTTTGAAAACTATATATCCCAACTAGAAAAAATATTCGAGTTTAGTACATACACCTGGATTGGAAACTCTTATATCTCAAATTCCCGTATTCAATTGCCGCATTTTGAAATCCCGTACTTTCTAAAATCTCGTATTTAGGATGCCCGTAAGAAGAAAATGTGACCGGGTTAGTGTTTCACCGAGGCTACGATGCATCCTCGCCGAGGCGAGTATTGGAATTTTATTCCTCGCTATGAATCAAGGCGAGGCGAGGCACAATCCCGAAATCCTCGATTAACCGTGGCGGGGCATTGATTTTTTACTTAATCTATGCTGTTATCATTATTCGAATGTATTTTATCCATTCAAAGATTGATTAGATTTTTATTATAGACGGAAATAAAATACATCGAGAATTTTTTATCTGATAGTTTAATGTAATTGATTAGTAATCGATGTAGTAATCGATTTTTAATTTCTGTAAGAAAAAATTCAGACCGAGGCAAGGCGAGGTAAATTTATAATGCCACCTCGAACGAGGCGAGGTTGACGTTTTGAAAAACGAGGCGAGACCTAGCGTGTTGGAAACCTTGCCTCGCACCTCGTGAAACACTAGATCGGGTGAATCTTGTTGAGTTTCCCTTATATTATAATGCTATGAATTTTCCAAAAGAGTTGTCTCTCTCTACTTATATACGATTACGAAACATGGAAAGTTGCGAATTCTATGACCAAATCGTTGTTCCTTTAACAATTCTCTGATAGATTAAGACAGTGAGTATTTGTTGATACCCTAAATTCTGGCGGGAAAATGATTATAATAATACCTTCTTCCCCCCTCCCCCTCCTGCAATTGATTCTCCTTTTTCACCTTTAATAGTACGGCTTGAGAATTATTGAGTATTGAATTCGAGTTAAACGTTTTATTTTCTTGATTTTTGTGAGGTTTTACATAAATTTCGGTTCGAAGCCCTATCCCATATATATTATAAAATAAGGTAATTAATCCATAAAACTAAACCCAACTTTTGTTGCTACTATTGGGTATTCGATTTTGTGAGACGATTCTAACAGGTAAAAGGTTTTGTAGGTCATTTATAATAAATAGTATATGGCACATTGGATGCAAATATCCTTTCTCATTAAAGGAAATTTCCGATTTTGTTGATTAGGAAAACAACTTTTTTCATTCTTAAATTGTAAATGCTTCATAGTTCCCGAAAATGAAAGTTTAGGAATGTTAAAATGAACAGACATTTTTTAAATAGTAGTATATAGTTGTAAGTAGTATATAGCTGTTATAATATAACGATAAAAAATGTATCTTTCGAGTCTTCTAACAATAAGTTAAATGTATTAATTACCTATATTTAATAATTTCCTATCTATTAATAATGCCCTAAGCACCAATCCTAAAGTGTACTTAGTGTTTAGTGGTTCCATAAGCAATGTATTTAGGAAGTGGTTTTAGTATTTAGTCGCTATCAAGTACCAAAAATGTATTAGGATGCAATTTAGTTAGGAATCCTAAATAATTTAGTTAAATTTGATTAGTTTAATTTATATTAATACTTCCTAATAAAACTAAAGTTTTGCTCTTCCTATTATCTAACACTGAAAATAGGAATTCCTATTTCCGAATAAGCTGCGCACGCGAACTAAAAGATTTTCGGGAAAAAATTTACAATTTCAAAGTTGAATCATTTTACCCACTTAGTTCACGTACCACTTATGTCACTGATGGCGAACCTATGACACGCGTGTCAAAGCTGACACACCAAGACATTTTGGGTGACACGCAACTCTAGGTTTAGCAAGTCTTTATTATTAAATACAATTATATTCTTAATTAAAAATATTAATTAAGAATATTAATTCTTAATATTCTTTAAAATTAAAATAAACAAAAATATGTTTAATTACTTATATTTGAGATAATTGACTTGAAATACATTGAAAATGCGGATGCGACGCTTCTCCCCGCCAAAAATACGTCGCTTCGCCTTGCCCAAACTGCGTCGCTTCGCCCCGAGTTAGAAAAATCCCAAAAATGTATGTTTCCCACAAAAGTACTGGACATTAACTATACAAAATAATTCATCATTTTCTTTCCATTTGATTTCAGCAAATCATTTATTTTTTGCCATTTGATTTAATTATATTTAAATTTTTGTTAATTTATACTTAATTGGGATTAATAGATTTAATGTATTCAGAAGGGTCTTTCATCCCATTGAAATAAATAAATAAATACATAGAATCAATTTTGAGAAATAACAAATTTGTGCAAAAATTGTTAATTCTCTGGGCACAAAAAACCAAACGTGCAAATACTAAAAACATAAATGCCAAAAAACATGAGTAACTGTGCTGCGCCTGTGAGTTAATATATGACTTTTGAAAGCCATGCCACTAAATATAAAGGATGAACTGGTGCAACTCATGACAATGACTTTTGTCAATTCAGTGTCACCGTTTCCGAGAAATTTTCACTGCGTCGCTACGCCCCGTCCTCCCCTATATATATTATAAATTTGATTTTACGTATAAATGGATATTTCTAGATGTGACACGGTACCCTAGTTAAGCTAGGTTTTTAAGAATTTTGACACGCCGAGCTCAAAAAGTTCGCCATCACTGACTTAGGTAGAATGGATGACAAAGCATTATACACAAAATGGGTAGTGGTTTGGGGCAAAGTAGTTACTTCTAATTTTTTACATTTCTCAGAACAATATTTCTCACAAACATAAATTTCTTATTAAAAAAAATAGAACGTTAACCCACCTATTTATATAGAGTTTTTCTAGAGAAATTGTATTTTTTTTATATGTAAATTATTGAAACTTATAGAACTTCTCATCGGGGATTTTTAAAGAACGTAACTATTATAAATTAGAATAAATCAAATATGTAGTAGGGAACTCTTACTTTTGGATGATTTATTGAATTCTTCTTCATTTCCAGAGGGGTCTTAAAAAATGTAGGCCCCCTTTGGGGCCTCCAATTTTGTTTTTTGCACACGGATTGTTGGGGGAAAGTATTTAAAATGTGTTTACAAAAATAACGGGTCTCCATTTTCTCAAAAAGGGGTCATCAGAAATGTTGAGACTTCATTTTTTTCCAAGAAATTTTCGAAAAGGGTTTTTAAAGAACATAACTAATAATAAATTTCGAAAATAAGTTTCCAAGCAAAGCCATCGAAATTGACAATTTCGGTGTTTGTTAAAAGTGTGCAAATTGTGCCAAACTTAAAAATAAACTTTTCAAATCGGAAGCAAAAACTGAGTTTTTCTCTTCGAATTGAAATGAATACCAAAAAATGGGCAATCAGGACACACGGGACACACCAACGTAGCTTAAAAATGAGATTCCAATTAAACACAGAAAAATGCATTCATATGTCATCATTACTCCACTCTAATGTATCATAATAATATGTAGGTACCTACAGTAAATATTTCTTACGTGTGTACCACGTTATATCAAAACCGTTTTAGAAGTACCGTGTTAAATAGGAATCCACCTGTAAAAAATGCGTTTACAAATTACTAAAATAAACATTATTAGCGAGAATATATGCAACATATCGCCAATAAGTATATTAGTAGGTACACCTGATTATTAACCTTAATAAACCGTTTCCATAGATAATTAGATTGACATTTATTTACATCGAATCGTATTGTTGGTCATACCGAAATCGTAATTGCATGCGAATGAAAATGTTTGTTTAATGTCAATTTCTCTCAATTGACAGAAATTGCAATCATAATTTTATTCATGGAAACCATATTAAATACCATATTGAAATGGATTCAATTTGTAAATTTCTATAATTTAAAAATACATAACATCAACATGTAAGTAAGTAGATATTATTTTATATCCTTGATTTATTATCATTGCCTGTTAGTCAGTAAATGTCGGTTAAACGGCAATTCCATTTTCACGGACTTACAGATGCGTAACTTCTTCAACATGCTCTTAAAATTATTTCTGTAAAATATAACAGCCTGTTGTAATTGTTTAACGTTTAACGAATCAGTTACTGCTAACAATCTGTCCAGATGTAAATAAGTTTGATATTATTTCAATTAAAGTACGTTACATCTCACTGATTTGAAAAATTCGGACGCCAACTACATGGATTTCATTGTGGAACATATGAACTTTTCTTACGAGTGAGGCTTGTACATATGAGTAAGGAAAATTATTGCCGGAATCTGTAACATGTCCGGTATTTTAAACGAAAAACAAGCAATAAATCATAACCATATCTCTAGCCGAGCCAATATTTTATTTATTAACAGATATTTTTCCTACTTTTAGTTGAAAGCAGATATGTGTTAAAATAAGTTAGAGTATAATAATATAATTCCGTAGATATACCTCGTAGAAAAATGGAATGTATATTAAACATGGGATTTCTTATCTTATAACAGGTCATATTAATTGTTGGTTTATCCGAAGACACAGAAATATACGCTAAACATAACAAATTATTAAGTACATTTATATGGTTGACGGTATTACGGAATGGTCATAAAGCGTCGATGGCATTATTTCCCACACGATAATGCTTTTTGTATTAAATGTTATCATTTAATCGGCTTCGAAATATAATCACAATCATATTGGTAAAAGTATTTTATGATAAACAAATTAACTATGAAGTAAGGAGAAATTGTTCATTCAACCACATTGATAGGAATTGACAATTATATTTTCTATCCAAAAAGAAATAGTTGCAGGAAAACATGGAAAATACTCTTATATTTATAACGTACACGACGTAATCATAAATGGGAAAACCCACACTCACTCCCTTATCACAAAATTTCTTACTAAACGTACGTAGCTAATAGTAACTTCAAGTTTGGTACTGTTGCTTACTTATAACTTAGAATACAAGAAGTTACAGTTTTCCGAAACCAACTCTAACGAAAATCAGGCTGGTGCGGCTCAAATTCAAATTAATCCTGAGTTGAACGATGTTACATATAGATTAGTCTTGTGATATAATTGCGAATGTTGTTAGAGTTTTAAAATTCAACTTCTAATAGGCTAAAAAATTCAACCTCTAATTGGCTAAAAAAAGAGGCTAAAAGTATATTTTGTGCTATTTATGGTATGTATATAGAACTTGTTAGTAGGTAGTTTTTCTACGAGATTGCTTGGGGTAGATGATGTAGAGCTATGGTTTGGATAACATTTCAGGAGTTAATATAGAATTCCTATGACCCGGCGAGATCTGCTCAAAAAGAAATTTATCATTTTAAAATTTTTCTTGGTTATTTCTCATAAAGAAATACTCGTAATTACTTAAACACGAAATGGTATATAAACACTCGCTATAAAAACCTATTGTAGTATGTACTGTACATACTACTCGTATATATGATTGTATTGACAGGCTAATTCCACAATGTCCAAAATCCATGTTTTGTCCTTTATAATCTCTTTATAACTAATTAACAAATTGAAATGATTTATAAACAATGGACTTTTTTCAAGAGTATCCTTCAAGACAGCCCAACAAACTCGTTTTGAGAAAGTAGTTATTTTAAGGATTTTTCTTTACAAATAAGATTGTATCATTAATCTTCTATCCTATATCTCATATAAGAAAGTTACACAGTTTCATATTAATTCACCTAAACGAAATGATTGAATTTTTGCAACACATCTATAGAATAAAGGCATAAGTCGGTACTTTCATACATACACGGTACACACGAGGCTATGGAATTAATACACAAATGGTGCACACAAAGAATGATCGATATACCTAAAGTTATTAAATAAATAGTTAGTTTAGCATGTCAACAACTTTTGCGGTTATAGATACAATGATTCGCAACTAATTTTGACTGTTATAATTTCAATGAAGCAATTAGCGATGGTATACCATTGGCCTTATTTAATTGAAGATATTAATCCAAACTGTTGACCATAGACAATTTGAGTTGATTGACAACATGTGTATATACCACGCTATACTTCTATATTCAGGTGTCTTCTCACCAATTCCAGGAATCCACTTTTTAGTAATCATATACACTATACAATACAGGGAGGGCATCGCAGTATCAATTGAAAACTTTGAAAAAAAGTGCAATTAAACAGTTATATTATAGTTGGTTTATATAGATATTTTTTCTTTTTTTAACTTTAAAGTGAGAGATAAATATCCCAGCTAAAACTGATTTGTATAGTTACATGTCGGAAGCTACTATACTTTATATAATACCCCATGTGCTTCGAAATTAGAATAGGTAAATAATATTATGGAAGACAGGCGAAATTACATTTCGTAAGCACACTTTGAGTTGCTCAGGAACTAGAATAATTCTGTCACATTGGCCTACATAAATAAACAGGTGGTAAATTTTTAAATTTAAAAACTCATCTATTACATGCTATGCACGCACGCACATGCTACATTATGTTGAAGTTACAATTATTGTATTGTATAATATTGAGGTTCGATTGACACTTTTGTCGATTTTCAAAAAAGAGGGGGTCTAGAAAGTTCCGCTATAGAGTTGTGATCTTTTTTGGGGAACATTATTTCTTTTTTAAAAAATGTTTAGAACTTGCACCAAAGTGATTTGTAAATTATAGTCAGTTTTTTGCAAGATATTTTTATTTACCTCACTGTAAACGAACGCTTATTTCAATTAACATTCTGTAAAAGGCATTTTA
>JANTOP010033225.1:0-21045 GCA_027564815.1 Symmerus nobilis | reverse complement strand
AACATCTATATCACGAGTAACAAAAATTACGATAATTTTAGGTAAATTGGAAAATCTCCGAAAATTCGGAAAATTGAAGAGGTTACTGAGAATTGGATAATTTTATTAAATATGGAATTTTATTTATCGGGTCAGATAAAATCGCATAATGTAATACATAACTTCAAAAAAAAATTCAAAAATTTCGTAAAATTCAGGAAACATTAGACATTTTCCCAATTATTACTCACTTCATTCGGTTTATAATTAATTTGACTGATAAGGTATAATTGATTACAATCAACTATAGTCTTATGTGGATGTTATTCTATAAATAAAAAACTCATACATCGTGAATTTTCCAGTTCAGAAAGTTATCAATCATGTTCTGTTTATTAAGTTAAGTATGTTTAACTTGTAACTAGTAACGAACTTAACTTTTTGTAATTGAATTGCATTGATTAACTCGGAAAATAGTTAAATATACAAAAAGTGCTAATCATTGCTAAGGTATGTTAGGAAAAAATATTATAGATATATCTAGCTGCTTATATTATTATTCACCTCTGAGCTTAAGGCTTTAAGGCTTTAAGCGAAATGAGGAAATTTGTTAATCTAATGCGTTGAATGCCTTGTCCCCACAGATACCGTATATCGACTTGTAATGTTATTATTATATTATATAAAATTATACGTACAAAGGATATAAAATTCAATTAATTTATTGGAATAGTTTTGTGTGTACATATTTAGTTAATATTATATGTACCTCTCAATTTTATTGTAATATATAAGTAGAATATTATTATTAGTATTACCCGAATATCAGGCAAGAGTATAATTAAATGTAATATTTCATTTTAATTAACGATATTTTATTAAGGAGACATTCTACTTTTCCATTACTCCACATGAACGAGAATATGGTAGTTAACGATTTCAAGATCTAATCGTCTGATTTGTCATAAACGATTATTATTATCAGTTTTTCATTTATTCGTCCAAGACCAACTTCAAACTTTATGCCTTTACCTCGCAAGCTCAATCGTAAAAGCAAAGTATCGTCAGACATCAAGTAATAAATAAATACCCAATAAATTATTGACAACCGAGTCCATTTATTTGAGATAATAAATTAATAACAATATTTTCCTATCATATTATTTAGTAACACTGTTCAGAGTCCGGGGCCATACCCAAACATATGTTCCATTTTTTCCTCGTTATATTTCAATTTCTCGTAATTCGTTATAGTTCAATCATTAATTCTACAGTTCGAAACACCTAATAAATGATTTAATTTCAATAAAGTATTCTGATTCGTATATTGATTAAGTAAGTAAATATACAAAGCAAATAGGAATATGTATTTTTTAATATTTAATTAACTCATACTAGTGTTTTATAAAACATTAATTCACTAAATAACACTAGAAACTAAGTATAAATAGAATGGCCTATGCAACTCACTATCCCAACATATTT
This sequence comes from Symmerus nobilis, assembly GCA_027564815.1. Lineage (NCBI taxonomy): Eukaryota > Metazoa > Arthropoda > Insecta > Diptera > Mycetophilidae > Symmerus > Symmerus nobilis. Next base: position 19,581 of record JANTOP010033225.1, on the reverse strand, counting down.
TTCAAATAAAATAAAATTGAAAATGCTAATTTGCGTTCAAATTAATACACCCATGGGATTATAGTGTACTTTTCGTAGCAATAATTAATAAATTTAGAATACGGTTTAGTATGGCTTTATTAGAATATTTGTACTTACTAGTATTTATTATTATTTTTATTATCAATATTATTTTAGTTTGTATACATAAATTTAGTTTAGTTAAAATTTTGTTTAGTAGTACTTTTTATTGTATTACCTTTTAAATTAAGTGACATGAAGGGTTATTTGTATTCATTATTTGTTTATTAAAATCTATTTATTTATAATAAAGTATTGCGAAAAGTTTTCACATATTTAGTTATGAATTTTGATGGAAGGAAATATTTTTTGAGAACATTTAATATTTACGTTCGTGGAATGAAATATACGATGATGATGAATATGTAATGTACCCGTTATAGCTTAAATCTATGATAAATTATGTACGTATTAGTTGAATTTTTCCTCTCTTAATCTCCTACATTTAATAACCCTTTCAAAATATTACATCAAAAGATAATGGAAAATATTGTCATTGTTATATTATTTTTTCAAAATATTATTTATTATAACAAAAAGCGGTTATACCAAAAACAAACCCCCTCCCAAATAATAATTTATCTTTCATTTTTTGTCGGCAACAGTTTTGCAGATTAGATATATATGGTATAAAGGAAAAACGTACTTGGTACATCCTTCTAAATCATCAAGAGACATATTAAATTGTATTAGAATTTTCCATTTTCCGAACTCATCGCATAACATCAAATTTTCTCTGTATGTAGAGCGAAACGATGATGTTTTAATGATAATGATGATGATAATAATATAATGATGAGAAAACGTACAGCATCTTAAATTCGCTATAAGAATATTATAGTCTATGTTGAGGTTGAGAGAAAAGGATTCGTTTTGCCAATCGACCTACATTCAGCATAAATCATTTAGATAATATTTTCTTTAAGATGATCCCATGGCCCTTAAAATTTACCGATTACACCGAATATATTTCCTATTTCCAAATAATAAGAGAAGGAAAAAATATACATCCGGTTACACCTGTTGTAATAATGTAATGGTTCTTTTCTTAGTTGACATTAAACGAGATCGTCTTTTATTAGACCATTTTAACCATTTCGAAAAGAAAGACGATTCAATAAAATGGTTCGTTAATTTCAGTAACATATTTATTTACGGTCTGCAAGAATTGATATATTGAGCAATCAAATATTACTTAGATATCATTGGTGAGTATACTCGACTATCATACTGTTAAATTCGTCAAATGAAATTTCATAAATTTAATTTTCTTATTTTGAAAATGAATTGATTTAAATTTGAGAACTGTTTGAGAATAGCTTAATCTGAAAATCAAAGCTTTAGTTATAGTTATATAAATGTATTTTCACGATAACTATGAGGCGTTATTTAATTTCCTTAGAATAATATTCCGAGATTTTATATAAATATATGGAATGGGTGACTAGTTAAGTAATATGTTAGGAATTGAATGTTGTCCGGGAAACCTTTCAACCCCATTTTTTATTCGGAAGGGTAGCCGTGCGTGGAAAAATTCAGTTCTATTTATAAAGTCCAGTTATACATTTGTAGAGGATTGAAATAAATAATAGATAATAAACTGAATACTTAAAAAATGAATATAATAAACAAAACGATATAAAATGTACAATAAATTGACGCGGTGATAAACGTAAATTGATAATGTACACACGTCCGGTACGTTTACATTTCATTAATAAACCTATGTCTCATATATGACCCAAATCAAAAATATAAGGGAAAAGCTACCCCTCCGGGCCAAATAAACCAGACACGATATTCGCAAGATATTTCTCTATTCCACATTCTGTTTGGTATATTAAGATAATCATTTCCTTTTCTTTTCGTCCATTAATTCAGGTCTTTCATCGAATTAATATATAAATTTCACGTTAATGAATAATCGAAATAATACTGCCTTGACAAAATATGCTAATAACAATTAGTATTGTCAGAAACGTATTTCATAACGATTTTATCCCATTATTATAGAAAAAAAATGTTTTCGTCCTAGGATGTAGAATCTTATACTTATAAATATATATATATACTTATATATATAAGTATTCAGAAAGCGAAAATTTAATGAATCGAATAATAATTATAATTCCAATAATTTGAAGGTTTCAATGAGCTTTCGAGATTTTAAATGCTTTATTTTGAAAAAAGTTGAAACGTTTTGTTAAACGATCGTTATTTGGATAGAAAATTGATTTTTAACGTAAAAAATATGTTTGATACTTAGAGCTTTCGATGAGCTTTTAATAGTTTGGATGAGCTTTCTGCGAAAATTCCATCTTTACTTTAAATTTAATGAACCGAATAAAAATTCAATTCCAAATTTAAAATGCCATTATGATTTTAAGCTTTCGAGATTTTTAAAGCTTTTAGTTAGGAAATTTCACAAATTCATTTAACGATAGTTATCTGCATAGAAAATAGATTTTAAAACGAAGGAAAAGGTTCGGAAAAAAAAGCTTTCTGGGAGCTTTGCAGTTATTTTCTAATTTTCCTCAACTTATTTATAAACTTTCTGCATCATTATATTTTTTGGATCCTAAAAATTATCGGGAAATCCGCATCAAATATCGCGATGTCCGATATTAAAATCTCTCGATGCGAGCCTTTACGAATTTTTTATTTTTCTTAGATAAATTTCTATTTTTCCGAAAAAAGTGAAACAAGAAAAAAAGTGAGAAACTCCTATTCATAAATAAGAAAATAACTGAGTCCCTCCCACTTCCCATATATATGTACAAATCCAGATGTATATAGAATAACTTGTATCATTTTAATAATATTTTAATTGTATATTCCATTTTTCTATTACACTTAAATTATTCAAAAGTAGGTTGTTTCTGATTGACAATATCCTGCAGCAATATTTTGTCTACAATATTTCAGTTATGTTTTAATAAACATTTTAATAAATTTGTTCATAAAGTTTTAATGGATTGTATATTTTTATGGATGTGTTGCTTGGGAATGTTAATTCCGAGGAAATTAATTTAGGACTTCTGGAAGGATATGCAGAGATTATTAAAGTTAGAATGCTCCTATCCGTATAATACATAAATACTAGTATACTACAACTAATTCATTATATTAAAAATTGAAAAGTGCTTGTTCTTTGTTAAAAAAATTGTTCATTGTTAAAATGCTTAAAATAAAATACTTTAAAAATAAATTTGCGATCAATTAAAATTAAAACTCAAAATCATTATTGTACCAAGAAAAATAATTGTTAAGTATAAAATATAAAATCAATAACCCAAAAGTATTTTAACAAGAGTTTCTTGCTTCCACAAAAAGTATGTTGAAAAGATATTCTCCTAACATAAAAAAAAATTTTTAAATTGCTATATCGCAAAGTAGAGGTGTAAAACTGATGTAGTATACGCCCCATCATACCTCACCATTAAGACTTTTTTCAAAAGTTTCTTTTACATTGTTTTTCACAGATTTTCAATTTCTTTACTCTATCTGAATAATGATTTAAAGTACATAAATACGAATAAAAAATATATATAAGTAAGTACCAAGTATCTGAATATAGCGGTACGTTTTGTTAAAGTAATCCGTAATGTAGTGGTTCAAAATTTAAATTAAGTAAAAGTAGTAATGAAGATGTTAATCAGATAAGTTTTCCCTGCATTCCTTCGAATTAATTTTAAGCTCACGAGATGTTCCCCATTATTTTTAATTATCGTATATAGTGAAACAAGTATAAACTTAAACTTTATTATTATTCATTATTAGCAGTAAGCTTATTATGATTTTGAAACTTTACTGATCTTTAAACTTAACTGAAAGTCAGAATAAGAAAGTCTAAGAAAAATTAAAATATTATAGAATAAAATGCGAAATTATTTCGGGGAAAAAAATATTTAAAAAAATTATAGGAGATTAGAGGATTAGGAAAATAAGAATATTAGGATTAAATTAAAAGATAAATAAGCTTCTTAAGAATAATCCGTATAAATGATATTGTCCGACAGACACAAACTTTCTTCAAGATTTAAACTTTAACATTCGAATGGTCTTCAAATTCTTAAGAATATTTTTAAAATTTATTTGTCTGTTCATTTGCGTCAATATTTTGTTGTACAAAACCTTTTATTCATCATCACCAAATCGTTCATCAAACATTGCTGGAATATAGGGCATAGGGCATCAACAAATAATTGCCATCATAATCAGTCCTGCAAATAGCAGTCATATACATAGTTATATTCCATTCAAACCCGATGTCATTTGCAGGTATTTCTTTAGTAGTGAAAAAAAAATTCTCTGTAGCAGGTTAACTAGTAAGGAGTATGCTACACTTTACGTACCTAGATTTTCCCCTTCTTAAATAGATGCCAAATTTGGTTTGGTGAGAAACTTCCACTCCGCACCCCAACTGAACAAATGCGCGCGGGTAAGTTTTTCACACAAGGGTATTTGGTCAAATTTATTTTATAAACAGGGATCTTATTGTTTACTTTGACATAAAAATGCATGCGTTAAAAATAAAAATCTAACGTAGCTATATTTTTTATTCACGCACAGAAAAACGTAAGTTCCAAGTGAAAAATCATTCAAACGTAGGGGTTTTTTATTAGACTTTTAAACGCAAATGTCAGTCAACACGCGCGTTAAAAATCATGAAAAGTGAAATAACATGGGCCCTTTTTGTGCTGCGCGTGATTTTTAAGTGGCCGCGCGTAGAAAAAAACCTTTCGTGTGTACTTAGCTTAACTCATTTGAATTTGTAGAATATTGTGGAAATGTCGATTCAACTGTTAGCCTATCGGAGGCTCTGTTAGCACTTTGTATTGGAGATTTACTGAATTTACTATAAAGTTTTCAACAAATGGTGTATGTAAAACTTGAGGTTTGAATGGTAATTTAAGAGTATATTTAAAAATCTATCGGGCAACATTAACCTAATTCTTCATTTTTTACGATTTTAAAGGCATTCCTCTATAGTCATCATTTTGATAAGTTACTTGTTAATACAAAATTAATTTGATTATGAACAATTTCGCAAATTATCCTCGCCAATACAATCCTCGAGCGATTATTTATGTAGATATAATGTGAATATATATAGTTCAAAAGTTCGTAGCTAATGCACGGAAACGGTAACGGCCAGCCTAACTTGCTTTAGTAGATAAAACATATTTTTTGTTTTATTTATATTTAATTAGGAAGTCAACTTTTATTACTTCCTGTTGCCTGCAGGATATAATATTATGGAATGTATACATTCATTTCTGCAAACCTAATGTTAGCATAATAGGTAAGTTTATATGGGTTTGTATCAACAACTTTTCATTATTATCAACCGTCTAATTATATTAAAGTTAATTTGCATAAAGGATATTCTAGAGTTTGTTTTAATTATATAATTATTCATAGTAGTTGATTGTATGGACTTATATGTTGTGACATTTGATTTATCTTAAGTTAATAAGAGCCTCAAGCGATCCTTTAGATATAATAAGATTATCGAGCTTTGTTATGAAATATATTGTAATAATCAATTTAAGTCATTTGAATTACTAACAATAAAAAGACTTTTAATTATAAATTATTTGTAGCTTGGAAATATATTATAGGTACATTCCTAAACCAAAAAATAGAAAAGCATTCATTTTACCCATCAATTGTGATTACCAACACCACGAAAGTTAAATTTGTTTATTTTTATATATACAATAATATATAGAATATCAATTTCCGGGTGACCTGTCCAACAATAAGCTGGACAACAGAAAATCAATTTATTTGAATGAACTTTTTCGTTGTTAGATATCAGAAATCGAATCGGTAATTTCCGTACTGATACCATTAGATTAGGGAAAAACAAATATTTAGTTCCACTGTTTACATCAAAGTCAACCATTAGGAGGCTTAATATAATTACAGAGATTAATTTTTTTTATAATGTTTTAATCTAACAATCAGTAAAAGGCCTATGTCATCTCATATATTATGTTTGATGAAAACGATATAATGAAAGGCTATAATTAAAATGAAACTGTGAGAAAAATTCTCATATATCTTTTAATGTATTAAATTTGATTGATTCGTAAGACCAATAAGTATACCCTAAAAATTAGTATATATTGTATTACATATATACTATACAAAACAAATAGGGACACTTTATACGAGTATGTTCTGTTTTTTGTGAACTTTCTTTTTTCTAATGTTGTTTCTTTGATTTATAAAAGGTTTACAAAAGAATCTTTTTGAAAATATCAACGCCATTTATATGTTTCATTTTGGCATTAGGATTTGAGTTAGTAAAGTGGAAAAAATGTATAGAATTTTTCTAGATATACACTTCTGTAATGGGGCATTTATATTATTTTATGTACGTGCAAGACGAGCGTACATTAACTTTATAATGAACTAATGATTTATTTTAAAATTGATACTGTTGAGCAGATTTTTTTCAACAAGCTTTGTTTAATTGGGGATGGATAACTTCGTATTTTAATTATTTCAGTTACAAAGAAAGCCCTATAGGCATACAACTTTTAATAGTTTTTGTAATAATAATTAAATTTACACTTCTGCCAACTCTAACATCATAATATCTAGTTTATGATTTTCTGAAAATAATAGAATTTTTAATATCAGGCACATCGTTTCCGCTTAAGTATTTATTATTAACATACCAATGTAGAATATACCGATTCTCCATCTTACGGGTTGAGAATATAAATTATTTACATCAATTCATCTTTTTTATCTGAGAGCTTTATTTACAAATTTTACCTATCATCAATGTTAATAATAGATGTTGGTTTAACGGTTTGGTCATAGTGTTAAAGGGAATTAAATTAAATGGCAAACAATCTGTTCAAAATTCGTTTGGTGGTCTAAACAAAGAATTCCTTCATATTACTCGTATAATATAACACTGAGGTGTACGAAAAATTTAATTAACTTAAACATTATAATTGATGAATTATTTAAATTAACTAATCCTAAAAGTGTTGTGGATGTTCTTTTAATATCCTTATAAAGAGAAAAACAGTGTAGTTCGTAGGATCTTGAATTTAAAGAATTTAGTGTAATATTTACAATAAAAACATTTCGAAAAGTACATCTTAAACCGAAGAGAGTGCAGCATTTCTTAAATAAACTGCATAAGTACCACGCAATTCGAATAAAGGTTGAAGAAATTGTATACTTGAGATTTGATGGAAATTTCTACACGTCAGTTCCAATTTTAATTTGTGTCAAAATTATGAACTTGTCTACACATCGTAGGAAATGGATAGAATAGATCTACTTTTGCGCTTTCGAGCAAATTAAACTAAGCAATTATCTTGTTCCACGAACCAATTAGAAATTTATTTTCCTATGAAATTGGATAGCAATAGGATCTTGGCAATAGCATCTTTGACATTTGAAATTTCAATGGATTTATCACGAGTTTTCTTAATGGTCCAATAATTTTTAAATAAATTATTATTAAGTAATTAAATATTACGCTGATTTATATAATATTATTATGATGAAGTTTCCTTACTATATTTTGGGAAATATTACGTTACAACCTTACTAATTTTTCAGTTATCATGGCGTTACAATTCTCCATTCGTTTAATCATCTTGTTTGAAATTACAAAGGGGATGAAAGGATATCCTGGGGATTGTTGTTTTATTTTAATATCAAAGATTAGGTATGTTAGAGCATCATATAATTATGTAATATATATTATTATTTTGGTTAGATGTATTATTGTGGTCGGTTGCTGGAACTAATGATTTTTCGAAATCGATAATTTAAAACTATAAAAATAAGCAATAGAAAAAAGGGATAAGGAAAATCAGATGACTTTTTTCTGCATGATGAATATAAAATTGTGTAGTCCCTCTCGAATGCTTTTTTCAATTTTCATATTGTAAGTATTTTTTTGGGCAATTTAAATCCGAAAATTTTGTTCAAAAATCGACAACCTAAAATTAAAACCGCCATTTTGTTCAGAATCGAAAAATCGAAAAAGCATTCGTGAAAGACTACAAAATTTACCTAAAGTCTTTTTTTTTTGTATTATATGTCAGATAACCGAAATTCGAGATTCATCAGGTACCACAAGACGCTGCATTCTTCGCACGGCCTGAATGTGATGACCGCCGAAGGATAATACTTATATAAGTCCACACCTTCCTTTAATTTTTTAATACTCCAATATTAATTACTCCAATATTTAATACTCTTTCATTTGCAGAAAGTTCCATTATCCTCAGTGTAAAATTTAATTGAAAAAAATTAAACGAAAGATTTTTTACAAAAGTACTAACTCGCCTCAACCAATTCTTGAATTTGGAAATAAGGTTTTAAATAAATAAATTTATTAATAATGGATGTAATCGAAAAGAAAAACATTCACTATTTATTTACCTATATGTATTTAGAAATATTTATCAAAACTATTATACTATCTTTGAAAGGAGAAAACTTTATGTTTACACCACAGATATAAAAACAAAGTTGATTGGTGTAAACCGAACAGAATTTTTAGATTATTAGTAAAATAGTATTTTTGGCTTAAAGTAAGTATGATTTAAACCTATTGCAAGTGTTAGTGATAATAATACTTAGTCTTCTGTTTTTTCTATAGCTAAACGTGAAAAAAATGGCAAATTGTCATGGAAATCAAGGAATTTCGCTAAATTTTCAAAATTTTTAAACATTCACAATGTTTTAAATTTGAGAATTATATACAAAAATTTAGAAATTACTTTCAGAAATCAGGAAATTTGAATGAAGACGAGAAATGTCATGGAAGACGACGTTTTAACGAAATTCTTTTAATTTTTACTAAATTATTCGACTTTTATTAAAATTCAGATATTTTCCAAAATTTTCCAGTGAAGTGAAGATTTTCATGGAGTTTTCCTATTTTTATAATACTTCCCAGTATAATCATAAAATTTCATTTTATGGATTTGTAATGCCATGAATAGGTTGATTCCATATCAAAAACTATTCCAACGCCATTGTACTGAGAATTAATCAATTCAGTTTTCCGATTAGTATCTTTAAATATTCAATGTTCTTCCATTTAAGATATGATATTTTTATAAAACTCCGAAACGTATACTCACACGTCATGATACGATAATCCTAAAGTTACATAAATTGTATAAGAAATAATTACTACTTTAAGCTACTGGAAAACACTTATCTACCATGCATGTATTTTCTTATAGAAAAGAGATGCTCTTTATAAGATTAAAAGAAATCGTAATAAAATACTATTTTAGTGCATAATATTGTTATTCCATAGTAAATTTCTCCCACTTAAGAATTTATAGCTGCGATAAATGCAACAAATTGCATTTCTGTAATCTAATGTTACTGAATTTATTTCCAGTTTCCTTCTCAAAATAAATGTAATATAATGTACGATATAGAACGTAAATATCAGCTTGTAAATAGGTTTTGAAATGAATTTTGAACGAACGATACGGCGATAAATTTAAAATCTTAATAGTGGTAAATTATAGATTAGCTTTTTGTATACGTGGTTGCGATACCTTGAAATAAAGTACCCATTTTATGAATATTAGTACGATAGTTGATCTTTTCAATAAAATAAGGGAGAGAGAAGAAAACCATGCGGTGGAAAATTATTTGATTGAAAAATTTGTAATAGTCGAACCATTATTAAACTAATCGTATTAAGTATATGAGCTTTTTGCATACTTTATAGTTATACACTTCATAATTATTATTAGTTATTAAACTTTTTAGTGGCCTTTGGGGTTTTACTATTATTGTGATAGTTTATTCTAGTAAATATCTCGTAAGAAGTACTATACATTTCTCTTTAACCCACGTTCCATTTTAGATCCGACATTCATACGGGAGAAATTTTGATAGCACAACACCTTATAATTTTATCGTATATTTATTTAAATAATGATATAAAGATAAGGTTAAATTGACTAGTATTTTTTAAGGATCGAGAAATAAAAAATAATAATTAAAGAATGAGTTTATACAACTCTCTGTCGGATAGGGTAGGGTATAAATATTTTCCTACTGTAATTAAAATGCCTGCATGTAAAGAATCTTATAATTAAATACACATATTTATTTCTAGAGGACATTAATTTATTTTTCCTACTGACAGCTCTTCTTTTATTTGCCAATCATAATTAATATGGGAAAATTGAACTATGGTATGCATTTCACGTCTCTATACCACCTACTTGCATAAAATATAACCAAGCAAGCGAATTGTTTGTTTTTGAATTAACGTATACAAAACGTATATACTATTATTATTATACTACAGCTAGTATCATTATAAAATTATGTACTCGTACTACCACCGAGATAGACCTTATTACAATAATGACAAACAATTTTCGCTCGTATAACACAGTTAATGTATTTTTAATTAAACCTCATGATCGTGTATGAATTTCATTATTTATTATTAAATTATTATATTAAAAAGTACAGTCATTAAATATTTAGAAAATTGTAGGATATGATTAAATAGAAAATTTGAAAATAAATAGTTTGTCCGTAGAATAATTTTCCCAGATCTAAGTGGCTTGGCGAGAATACTATCATCCTGATGTACATTGTACAATGTACATATATAACTATAATATCTGATGAAGCAACCATAATAATCGGTTTACTAAATACCTTGGTCTGTTAAAGTTAGGGTATTACCATTATTTTATATTACGATGTATACCCATCAACATAAGATTGGAATGGACCCGGTTGGGGTGGGTTGTTTAATCTTTAAGGTAAATAAAAAGGATTTTCCACATCACACATCCAACTAGCTATATGTATATACGCCATACACATAAATCAAGCCGTGCCAAAGTTGATACATCTTTATCTGATAAGTAATTTTTGTTTTTAAAGTAACCAAATGTAAGTCCTACATGTGAACGACACTTTATATATCTGGTTGATACAATTTTTGTTCGATATCGCAAACAATACCGCAAAAGAATTGAATTATTATTGAATAAAATGTTAGTCATTCTCATTATTTCATTGTTAAAATTGGTATAGTTATGTGGAATTCATTGTTAAGATTACGTGTATTGATCGTTTGTTAAGTTTTTCTTTAATCATCCCAGATTTTATACAAAAGCTTTGTTGTTGATATTTCGGCAAAACGAAATTAATATTAAGTTATCCATTCTGATTATTGGTTGCCGATTAGGAAAAAAAAAATTAAACACGATTATGGATGCTTTTCTTGGGTGACTATGAAAAATTAATGATGAATTAACTTGTAATTAATAGATATGCTGAAGAAAATAATTTTTTTTTATAAAATTCTGCTTATCTTTAATATAAAAATATCAATTATGTTACCAAAATATCATGGATAGAATACATCATGGATAGAACTATAATATATGGAATATAGAGGATTTATAACTTCATAATTCAATCTTAAATACCATATAAATTTACTCTAGATCAGTAAATATATGGAATAATTATCAAGGCCAAATTACCAATCGCTGTAATTTCAGATTTGAATATCGCTATAATTTTCTCTGGAGAATTGTATTTCAGTGCTACACTGGGATTAGGGATTTAGATTTTAATAATAATTCTACTTCATTATGTTCGAGATATATGTATTTAAATTTATGAATTTGATATTTTTATCATGAAGTAATAAGTTATTGGAACTAAATATATAAGTTAAGCTACTTACATAACACTAAAACTGTAGGGAGCTCTCGTCGTTATTATTATATTGTGCGTATATATTATTTCATATTATTATAACTCGAATTATTCTATTTATGTAAACGCGTAAAAATCTCTTTATAATTTGTAGCACTGTTTATAAATTCATTGATTGCCAATTAAAATGATTGCAAATAAAAAACATATAAAATTCCAATTAAAAGTATTTTCCTCCCAAAAAGTAATTAAGGTCGGGGCATCTATTTTTGTCACCTTAATAATTTTAGAGAGAATAAAGTCAATTAATTAGCGAGAAAAGCGTTTCGATATTTGCTTGCAAATAAACATGAAATAAAAATTAATAATATTAAGTGTGAAGTTAAGAAAAAATTGATTGATTGAAATAATAAAAAAAAGTGTATTGTTCTTGTTAATTTGTAGTTAATAGTTAACGAGATATTCATTTATTTAGATTTAGTTTTATTCATTTATTTATTTAGATTTAGATTTAGATACAGTTTTGATTCTGAAATCTATAGTGGGACAAACCTATCTAATTTATGTACTAATCTTCATTAACTTAGCACTTATAAAATTGAAATTATGGTAAAAGAATATAAAGTTCACAAATTGTTTTTATTATATTATATAATTATCATTACAAAACACTAATTTGTGAATTTAGTTTTAATTTAAATATATGCAGAATATGTCTGAAAAATATACCATTGCAATTATTGAATCCCCAACCTTATATCCGAATGTGTATTTTCAAATTTTAATTAAAATCATCGAGAAAAAGTTCAATTGTATGAATGAAAATGACAAACTTTCAAAGGCATACGTGCACTGTACAAGTGTACATTACCACAAATATTGTTGATAAATAAAATAAAATTATATGGTTTAATGTATGACACTCTGGGTTTCAAGTATAATTCAATTAAAAATAATGCTCATGCTGTTATGCTACTGAATAAATTATTATGCTATTCTTTTTAATGTATGGGAAAACTTTTAATTGCAATATAACCTAACTGACCATATTTTTAGTAAACTTTAAAAAATATACGAGGTATTAAAAGGTAAATTAAGTGTCGCTATAATTTGTTACTCGACCCATATGATTGTAAAAAGTATTGGCTTAGGAAAGATTTATAGTAACCGGTACTAACCGAATCAAGAGCGCATGAATGGAATAGATTATTTATAGAACAGATTGAGGAATATGAATTGGAATTGAGAAATAAAATATTATTTATACTTTCAATCAAGCATAATGCTAGCTAGAAGCAAACTCGATAGTAGTTCTAGATTAGGGTAATAATTTGGAAACAATTTATATGACCACGAATTTATTTTATTGGCTCAAAATTTTCTTCATTGGGTACTTATGAGTAGTGTTCCTCACAGCTAGAAATTTTATTTGAGCTTTGAGAATGTACCGAAACATTCCAATTCTACTTGGGTATATTCAATATTAATAAATTTTAAGATATCATATTCTAATTACAATATTAAACATGAAATATAGTAAGAGCTAAGTACATACATCATTTATATTACACTTATTTACCAGCAAATTTCACATTCACAATCTCTTCAATTTGCTTGCAATGTAAATTAGTTTTAACTATAGTGATACAAGCTACTAAAATGATATTAAGTAGAAATGGGACACTTCATACTTTAAAGTAGTTATGATATAGTTTAAGTGATTGTTATGTAATAAAACTCAAACTATTAAATTTGTCGTATCTACGCCTCTTAATTATACATAAATAGATCATGACTCTCATCGAATATTTACGTATAATTTACATATTATTGTATAATTGCATTATAATTTCTATACTGTTCATTCTGATTAAATCTTCAAATTAACACCCATTTGGTTTACGATTTCTCATATAATTGTATTGATATAATATAGGCTATTATTATAGGGTTCTTATCTGCTTATATTTGGATTAAGAGAAATTATAATTTTCTCATAGGATTGAATTCAATTTAAATCAGTTTATAAAAAAAAATATAATAACACTGATAACAGATTCAAACTATTTAATCATAGTTTGTATTTATTATGTTACCAAATTGATTTGATGTCTTGGTGACAACCTTAATAAAATAAGTACATTTTATAACATTCATCATTATCGCGATATGTCAAAGAGATGGGCTAGATGTAGAAATATAAGAAATTATAACGTTTATTAAGAAGTCTTCCAATAAAGAAGTTGTCATTCATGTAATATATCAAGATACTTATGCATGTATACTACTACTTGTATGAGTACGAGAGATGATTATTATAAATAAAAGTTGATTAAAATTATTATCAAATTGGTTCAATATCACGACATATTTAAAATAAAATTGTTTACACACTTGATTTAAATAAGTGTAGAAAAAATTTAAATAGGAACATCTGAATTATTTGCTTAAATTTTAAGGAGTAATATTCAAGTAGACTGCAAAAAATACTAGAAAAATTTGGTGAAATTTAGGAATTAATATCTCAAAAAGAATTTGGTCGATTTTATCCAGCTGATTTTTATTTGAAAGTATACATGTTGATTGAGATAGCCTGACAAATCTCTTTATAAATATAATCGACTGAGAACGCTGCTGTCATGGGCGGCATAAAAAATGTCCTCGCACGGTCTGCGGTTTCCAAGATTGCATACAGTCGGTTAACCGGAAACAAAAATTTCAAAAAGATTCTCAAAATGTAGTCTCTAAATGCCCTTTGTAACGCAGGAATAATAAAACAATTTTTCACGCAATGGTCGAGGATTGAACTTAATATTCAGTTTTCATCCTTAATTTCCGACTTTTCTGGCTTGATTAAATATTAAATTAAATTGTTTGAATAAATAAAAAATTAAATGAAAGAAATCCTATACGTTCCGAAACGGAAAGAATATTAATTTTTTTTTTTAAATTTTTGAATCAATAGGTTTGGGGCGAGGGACATTTTTTTCGCCGGTCATGACAGCAGCGCTCCCAGTCGATATCAATATATTTGTAAAGAAATTTGTCAGGTGATCAACATGTACAATGTACAATCTAAAAACAGATAAAACTGGATAAAATCGAACAAATAGTTTTTGAGATAATAATTCCTAAAATGAACCTATATTTTCCGCTGCCCACTCGGATATTCCCCCTTAAGTCATATTATTTTATATATCTTAGCACCACTTGTACAAATATATAAATTCGAGGTATATGGATAACGAGGTATTTGGATGGTCCCAAAATTTGAATATATTATTCAGAATATTAAAAAACTTTCGAAAACCTCTTGAAATGGGAATATTGCTTTTAAACTTAGAATACTTATCCAAACCGAAAATTTCAAAATATCCGTTAAATCTAGAAATTTAAGAAAATTTCTATAAAATCGGTAATGATAAAATAAAATCCTTTATCTAATTTTTGTCGTTAGTATCTGAGTCGATAGTATACTTGTCGAGAATCTGGTAATAATTAAATTATGATTGATAAATATAGAATACTTGAAAGTTGGTATAACCTAATTTTTTCTATACCAAAGTTCGCATAAGTTTAAAGTGTTAAGTCTTAATTTATATTTGTTATGTTATAGTGCTCCTGCTTTGCGAATCAAATTTGAACGTACATCTTTGAAATTTTTATATTAAACGTCAATATTCTTAACTTTTAAGCAATGTTTTAAAAACACTAGTTTTTATCCACTTATCAAATATCGGTATACTAACGAAATTATAATTCTCACATTTTACTCATTTTCCAAATCAGACCTAATAATGTTTTACAGTGTACTCGAATAACATAAATTATATTGCAAATTGATTGAATTTATGTGGCCCCAACATACTCATATTTCTTATTGGATTAACATACATAAATAAATATGTGATGCTATGCTCTCCCTAGAATACTGTTGCATACTAAATTTTAACATTTATAAGATGAAAGTAGGGGAAATTTCGCTCAATAATTTTCCATTTAACCACTAAATTTATGAGTGGGTCTCTCATACACATTGATAAATGGTTCTGTTTGGGGAACTATAAAAATATTCAACAAGCTAATATAGGCAATGGGGTTCCATGAGTATAGAAAATTATCAACTCGTATTTTTGAAAGTATATATTTTCCAAATTCCAAAATGACAATAATTTTCTATTTATTGCTTCATGTTACACCACACACCTATGCTCGTATGAAAATAAAAAAATATTTGTGTAGTGGGAAAACGGGAAAATGTATACAATGGGAAAATATACCACAGGACGAAAATAAATCAATGAAAAGCCCTCAATAAAATTCCATGGGATTTATGAGGTTTTCTATATAGTCGATTTCATTTTATTCGCTCTACTATTTATTTTCATTTTGTAGTGTGATAGTATTAAAATATCCTCAGAATATACGTTGAATTTTCTCGTAAGGTGTTGGAAAAATAAGCGAAGCTTTCAATAATATTTCATAGGGTACATATATTCAGTGTATTTAGAGCTTTCGGACTGTAAAGTTCTAAATTCGCCGAGTTTTTGTATTTTTGGCTAATCGATTGATAGCTCTAAATGAGACATCTATAAGATGGGTCCAAAGAGAAAAATTCAGTTGAACAATTACATTTTCTAACATTTGCAGAATTTAAATTCGTGAGAATGAAATTATTGTATAAATATATAAGTACTTAGTATATTATATCATATCAATTATTATCAAACAAAAGTTTAGCATAATGTACCGAATATATATATATACGATGAACGTTTTGTTGAAAGGAAATACTATAATGATTTTCATTGAATTTAACTGTATTTTTAAATAAAATTTAAATTTCTAAAATAATGGAAGCTTTTAACGAAAAATTATCTAATTAAAAATAATAATAATGATAAAAGTTAGTAATTAGGAAATTGAATTTGGTATAATATGGAATTTAGTGTGTGAATTTACTCAACTAATTGTAGTTTATTATAAAATTTTCAAATCGAGGTCTATATTTTATATTAAAAATTAATGGCATTGCAATGTTGAGATAAAAAAATTGTTTTATTTGTATAATCTATTTATAGGTGGATACTAAACCTTTAGAAGTATTAACGTTTTCAATAAACATAGGTAACATAAGAAATGTATGTTGACCTATATTGACGCCTCGGAATACATAAGGGCAATAAGGGTAATATATCACCGACAACATTTTTAGGAATGATGGATACGGATATTGAATTTGACTATAAATTATTATCAACTGGATTTATTGTGGCAACGGTATGTGGGATATTGCTCCTTATAAATTGTATAACTTTGAATTCAAATAAATGTGTATTACCTGTTAATTATTCACTAGAGAATGAATAAATATTTATAATTATATCGAAGAAAAGTAATTTTATATATTATGGATTATATTGAAATAAATAACCTATACATGTCCAGATATATATATTTAACATATATTTTGGAATTAATGTTAATTTTATACGACATGAACATTTCACATAATTAATTATTACGATAGAATATGAAAATTATTATTGAGCTACACATACTCTACAATTCATATATTCGCCATGGGTCAACACCCCAATTTTAATATGAAACTGAAATGTTATAATAGATAATAGTGATAAATAGGTAATATATTTTGGCGTATTAATTGGGATATTCGTCGATATTTCCATTGGAGGTAGAACTCCGAATCAATAGTTCAAATTACCTTTCTTTTTTGACATCACTAATTTGCTGATCGGTGTATATCTATAATAAACATACCAGAAATTATTTTAGATCACCATTTCTCCCGCATAACTAATTATATTTTTTGCATTCTCGATAAAAATTTTAAAACATATTGACATACTTACTTATGAAAAAAAAAAAAATAAGTTTAAAAATTTAAGATGGTAAAATTTATGATTTTTGTACTAAGAACATTCAAACCGTAGTAATATAATACTTGCAATATTGGGTATTTAATTTATTTCCATTTAATATTTTTAAATCAAATAATGAAATTATATCATTTTTCTTCTGTACCATTCAACTGGAAAACATAACAAGCTTTAATAAAATTTATCAAATTATAGGTACTTAATGTCTTTTTTTTTATTTTGTTGATAAAAACTGTTGATGGATTATAGATTATTAAGTCATTTATTTTTCAAAGTTGCTGTGAAAGATTTCTTGGAAACCAGAAATGAGTTTCAAAATTTACCGAAATATTTCTTATACATCCTCCAACATTTCTTAAAAATAAACAAAAGTGATTAAACCCGTTTCTTCCAATTCAAAAGTACGTGAATTAGGTTCGAAAAGGAAATCCCCGCTAGGCCCGACGAAACTAAGAGGAGTAGGTAAAAAACCTAGGGATGGCGCACTGTGTTTAAAATGAAAGTTCTTGCGGTCAAAATTCGGTATATCATTGTTCAGTAAGGATGTTGGCCTAAAATTTTATGTGTATTGAAAGGAATAGTGGAAATTCAAATATATAAAAAAATTTTAAAAAAATCTTTCAAATGATTTATATTTATATGATAATTTATATGAGGATTTTATTCTTTCAGATATCAAAGGTTGATTTTATTGATTTAATTATTAATTAATTAATTAATTAATTATTATTATATTTAATTATTAGTAATTCGTTTTTAATGCATTGAATGAAATTACTTTTAATAATTTCATAATTTTGTTGATAATAAAATGGCGGGGTGACAAAATTTCTTTCTTACTTAAAATTCATCTTATCTACGAAAATTGACATGTTTAGTTTATTTAGACATTTTCATATTTTAATTATTTTTAATTTAATTATGTAAAAACAATATAGTAATAAAACTTTTTTTCTATTACTATTGTATATAAAACTTATTATCATAAATTATATAAATTTAATTACAAATAAATTATATATGAATTAAATAAATAAATTTAATTGTACCGAAAATTTCGTGTGATACCTAAGATTCTGGTAGAATAAGTATTTCTTGATCATCCTGAGTATCCTTAATAAAAGCAAATCAGAACTTCGTAAAGACGAAATCAATGGATAGAAAGGAGTTGGTTAACAAAATTGAAAAAAGTTCAGAGTTTTGGTCTATTCTTGAATATTTTCTTGTGTTGGATAAACGGTACTTACTGTAGTCCTTGTTTTTCGACACTCTTGTCCCTCTTCGAAAGGTTAACCTATTTGATGTCGTATTATTACAGCTCCATGCTGAAGAACATTATATACTGTTTATTGCATTACAGACCACACGCCATAAAGTTGAACATACAATTTTGCTGCATCTACGAATTGGTCCGAATCTATTTTTTGACTAGATGAAAGCTCATTCAATAATAATCGAAATAGTATTAATAATTGTAAATTCGCATTCGAAATTTCTGCGGTGTTTTCTGGATCGATGAAAAACCTTCCGCTATTAGACCACAAATATAAAATACGTATATTTTTTTTGAAAATGTATCATCTTTGATAACCTGTAACTTAGTAAATATTGGAGGTAGAATTTTATTCTTTTTACTCTATACAAATTTTAACATTTTTCTTCAGATTATGAACTAATTAGGAACTTAATTATTTTAAAATAGTTACCATTTTCATAAAACTGGTAATTTTGGCCGCATAATGTTTTCAAACACTGTGCTGCGGTTAGAAAGGAAAATATTTCTGGCATCTGTATAATTTATAATTTAATTCATTGAAAAATTGAGATATAGAGTAGGGGAGAGTCTCCGGTTAATGGACGGCACTAGTTAATGGACACCTACTTTTCTTAATGTTAATGCACTGGTTAT
>JANTOP010033203.1:0-11464 GCA_027564815.1 Symmerus nobilis | reverse complement strand
GCCCCCCTCAATTGGCGCCTCTGTGCTTCTCTCCATGATATATCCGGTTTTCAGTTTCAATTTATATGAAACTTTCATGATTTTTAACAAATTTTTTGAATCATATTTCATCAATTTTTCGGATATTTGGAGTGAAATTTTTTATACTTTACATATATTTTTTTGAATTTTTCATTCTTTCGCGAATGAGTTCTACACTCGCAAATTCTACACTCACGGTTTAATTCGAGCGTTGAAGAAAATATTCGCATTTTTAAGAAATTATTGACCATGCGAAAGAAGTATGTTGATAGTTTGGGGTTGGATCAGATCAGATCAGTTGGGGTAGGGGTCCCTCGAACTACTACAAATATAGAAATATTTCTAACTTAACTTACTTACTTTATTTTTGTAGTTTTCTAGCCCCCAAATACGGAATTTCATTAAAATCATAGCCTTTACAATTTTCATTACCGGCCACAATATATCAAATTACGTAATCATCATTGCCAAAATATTTCTAAAAAAGGTGATTAAATCGCTCCAAAAAATCGCTCAATTATGTCACTAAAATATTTACTGATTATCACTCAAAATTATTTATTGAAAATTATTTTATTAAAAATTTAATTGAATTATTTCCGATTTTTCTAAACCGCTTTGTTTTTCTTTTGCGTATTAAATGTCAATTAAGGTATAGGGGGATAAAGAATTATATAGAATATTAAGAATAGGGGGTTAAAGGATTTTTAAAATGTCCGCTTTTTAGAGTCAAGGCAGATATTTTTGTGCAACAGCAATAAATGATATTCAAACAAAACCGATATTCTTAATACTTTTAAACTCATTTTTCTCGACACCATATCTTCAATTGCGGTGGACACGGTTGAAATTTTTTCCTGGTATTTTTAAATATATTCTCTTGTCCTTGACGGGAACAGATTTTTTAATTTCAAAAAATTTGTATTTAAAATCAATGATTTCAAAAAATAGGTAATTTTTTAAAAAATTTTATTTAGTGACCCACCATTTTTTAAACAAAAATTAAAAAAAAATGTCCCTTCCGTCAAGTACGAGATAAACTAATGTAATTTGTTTTTTTTTTATTTTTCCAATTTAAAGAATCCGTGTTCCCGGAATCGTGTCCACCGCAACGCACTGTTGATGTGGCGCTGCCACACATCCGACAGCATTACGGCTAGCCATTTTAATTTTTTTTAATACCAAAATTTTAAAATATGGTTATAGGTGTGCCATTTAACATTCCACAAAAATTTGTCATAACAGTAATATGGTTTTTAAAAAATAAAATAGTTGACTTAGCCTTGATTTGGACGCTCAAAAGTGATGTCCCCCCTTAATGAATATAGATT
The DNA here is from genome assembly GCA_027564815.1 of Symmerus nobilis. Taxonomy (NCBI): domain Eukaryota; kingdom Metazoa; phylum Arthropoda; class Insecta; order Diptera; family Mycetophilidae; genus Symmerus; species Symmerus nobilis. The sequence goes on along the minus strand of JANTOP010033203.1, from coordinate 10,112 downwards.
TTCGCACGAAATTATTCAAAACGAGATTTTTGTAATTGAAATATTTTTAAAAATAAATTCATATAAATTCATTGGAGCTTATTTTAAAAATCTATTTTACAATATGTAATTATTAATTTATTAATTTGTATTTGTTTATAATTTTTAAATTACCGCCTTGTATTTGAAATAAATGAATTAATGTAGACCTCTTATAATCATAGGAGTATTATAATATTCCCTCATCCGTATAATAACCAATTTTCTCAAAAACAATTATAATTTATAATTAACGTCATATTAATAAAGTATAAATATAATTTAATATCTCTATTTCCGTATTCCAATTACTATCTCAATTGTGAATAAAAGTATGAATCTACATTCTCCTCTACCTACCAATTTGGTACACCAATTTCAAATCTCTATAATAATATTTGATTGACCACCTTTCCCGGAATTGATAGCGCATATTGATATAAATTATAAAATGATTAAAATCTCTTTTATTTAAAAATCTTAGCGAATATATTTTTTTTTGTATAACGTGCCGGGAGGAAAATAAATTTAAATCAAATAATGTTATAAATTTTCTTAATTACCATTTTGACTATAATTTATATTATGAGAATAGATCTATTTTTATAGATTATGATGTAATAAATATTAAAATCTACCATGTAGTTGAAATAAAATTTTTGCTATAAGAAATTTGTATCAATTCTCATAACAATTTCAAATGTTTTTTAGTCCTGAATTTTAAATTCATACGAACATATAATGAAATTAAAATAACAATAAGAAAATAGTAGAATAATTTTAGAATTCAGAAGATCATATTTTCGTCACTAATAAATTTACCTATAGATTTTTCCATCTTTTTACTTTCAAGCAAGTATTCATGGTTTGCAGCGATGTTTTGTTTGAGATATTTTTCCGATTTTTAATTTGAAATTCTTTGTAATTGAAAATATATTTTTAGAAACTATTGAAAATTAATATATAGGTATTCCAAGAAATAAACATCGCTTTCTATAACATTTGTTCTATTTTCTTCGTATAGTAATCGATGATATATGTCGTAAAATTGAAAAATGTAACAGAAACCGTATGGAAAACCCATATAAAGATTAGAATACCCGAAGATTAGTATTGAAGTTTGGCTATAAATGAAAAAGAAAAATCTATAAATGTTCCATGTAAATTTAAAATCGGAGATCGGGTGTATTAACGAATTTTTTCAAGAATTTAAAAATAGTTTATTATGTTATCAGAATACCACTTCTGGGTAACCTAAATAACTGGTTTTTTTTGTTAATTCTTCGGGAAACCCACTTCGAAAATTTATAAATAAACCGTAGGAGGGAGGCGTTTTGTATATTATAATAGAATAGAATGGAAAACGATTTATTGGATGGTTTTGAAATTTTCCGTTTCGAAATGAAAGACAATTTATGTATTTTTCTTAATTTTTATATTATAATTAAATTTTTTTTTATATAAATTGTTGTATAACATTCAACTTTTTAGTTTTTTATTCCTTCCCATATCCATATAATTTACATGTCCTTCGTATAGCATTCCATGATTTTTTTTGGTCCGATTCCCTTCAATTCGTTCGAACAAAAGGACAATTTAAAATGGCACAGTCTTTGGTTTTTCTTTGGTTTTTTTCTCGCTAAAAAATATATCTTTTCCTTGCTGATAATAAAATTCCTGATTTTCGCCCATAATCTCTCTATCGCTTTTCGATGGTCGTTAAATAAATAATAATAAGTTGTTGTTTAATAAAAGATGGTAATAAAAAAAATGAAAATATAATTTTCATTAAAAGCGTTTGATGTTTTTTTGTTTGTATTAATTCTAAGTAATTGCTTAGAAACATTTGCGGTGAACGATTCCTGGGCCGGATTCGTCGTATTCTTGTTTCGAGATCCACATCTGTTGGAAAGTGGACAATGAAGCCAAGATGGATCCACCGATCCATACGGAGTATTTACGTTCTGGTGGGGCAATGATCTTAATTTTGATTGTTGATGGGGCCAATGATGTGATTTCTTTTTGCATACGATCGGCAATACCTGGATACATTGTGGTACCACCAGACATGACAATGTTGGCATACAAGTCCTTACGGATATCAACGTCACACTTCATGATTGAATTGTATACTGTTTCATGAATACCGCACGATTCCATGCCCAAGAATGAGGGTTGGAAGAGTGATTCTGGGCAACGGAAACGTTCATTACCAATGGTGATTACTTGACCGTCAGGAAGTTCATAGGATTTTTCTAGGGATGTTGAGGCAGCGGCTGTGGCCATTTCTTGTTCAAAGTCCAATGCAACATAGCACAATTTCTCCTTGATGTCACGAACAATTTCCCGTTCAGCGGTGGTTGTGAATGAGTAACCACGTTCTGTGAGAATCTTCATCAAGTAGTCGGTCAAATCGCGACCGGCCAAATCCAAACGGAGGATGGCATGGGGGAGGGCATAACCTTCATAGATTGGTACTGTGTGGGAGACACCATCTCCAGAATCTAAGACAATACCGGTAGTACGACCGGACGCGTACAATGATAGGACAGCTTGGATGGCAACATACATGGCTGGGGCGTTGAATGTTTCAAACATGATTTGTGTCATCTTCTCTCGGTTAGCTTTTGGGTTAAGTGGTGCTTCGGTCAAAAGAACTGGATGTTCTTCTGGAGCGACACGCAATTCATTGTAGAATGTATGATGCCAGATCTTTTCCATATCATCCCAATTGGTAATGATACCGTGCTCAATTGGGTATTTTAATGTAAGGATACCTCTCTTGCTTTGCGCTTCATCACCAACGTATGAATCTTTTTGACCCATACCGACCATGACACCTTGATGCCGTGGGCGACCGACAATCGATGGGAAGACGGCACGTGGTGCATCATCACCGGCGAAACCGGCTTTGCACATACCTGATCCATTGTCTACGACTAAAGCGGCAACCTCATCATCACACATCGTGAATTGCTTGTTGTTTTATTCCTGGAACGGTATGAAATTACCAATTAACATATAAATTTTCCATTCACATTTCTACAATTGAACATTTTTCAAATCTCCAAAATCTGAATTAGACTGAACGGACAAAGAACGCGTTTCTAACTTTTAGAATAAAAGGCATAAAATGCGAAAATCTTAGTATGGCCAATCTGTCAAATATGGCTCCTAATATTTCTTTTCCTAAAATTAATTATTAATTTTATAGTTTTCCTTTTTAACGACTTTTTAATGAGAATATTTGAGACGACAACTATAAACTTTTAGTTGTGAATGCGTTAAGCGTTCATATACAATTAAAGTAGTAACATTTGCCAAGAATATTTACGGATGAAAACTTATTGAAAGGATTTCTAAGTGAATGAAAATATGACATCAAAACCACAAATCGTTATAAATTGTAATTATCATTTGATCTGAATGCCAAACAGAAAATATATTTCATTTCTGGCACAAATATGAATTTTCATTTAAATGGAAATTAAAATTTTCAATTTTTCATAATTCAAGAAGATGGTTTCATTCACAAAATTGCCTAAGCAAATAATGAAGATCATTTATAATTTGTATTGTTACTAAATTGCACAATTAAATTGACCACAAAACATTTGTCTTGTATACTTCCGCTCTCTTATTAACTTATTTATTAAATTAAGTCCGGTTTATGGGTGATGGAATAATCCAAAGAACCACAAAATTAAATCCGTTCTTTCTTAACAGTTGAAGATTTGAAATAACGGTAATCCAATAGTGAAAAAATTATAAATAATTATACACTAAAAAAAAAATTAATACACACTAACCGTTTCACACAAAACTAAAAAACTGATCTGACACCTAGTCGATCCTTGTGCTCGAGAACTGCGAGTGACGAACTGGATATTTCTGTTCCAATATTTATACTCTTTGCGTCGGTGGATACGAAATTTTTTCCTCTCACACAAAGGCAAAATCGATCATTAGGCAGGCGTTTGGATGATTTTTTCGGGATTTTCTTATTTTAATTTTTCGATTTTTTTTAATAATGCTACATAGGACCGAAATAGAAAATACAACCAAAACATTCATAACAGATAGGCGATCCCATAGATGGATCGGAGTGAAAAATTATTTTATTTTTTCTTTCATTTTAATGATAGCAAATTTTATGTCAGTTTAAACGCCATATAAGATCGTACGAGATCAGAATTACGTGGATTTGGAAGGCACAGAGTTATTTAGGATGGTAAGTGATGACGGTAATGATGATGTAGGATGAAGTATGTAATCTGGATGCATTCATTTAATTATAAATATAAATTATTCGAATGAGTTATTATAATTTTCAATATTTATTTACTGATCTTGGGGAATATACATTTTTGGAATAATATGTTCATTACTAATTGTTCCAGAACTATATCATGAATGTGTCCTATATAGAATAGAAAATCCAATCTACTACATGCTCATATTAATGATTTGAAAATAGATTAATTTTTTTTTATCGTTCCATATGTTTGTTACCATAGTGTAGTTATCTGCAGATGTGTATAGATAATAGATATACTCGTACATGCATCTGTAGATAATAGAAAAGATTAACCCAAGTCAGATATAATGTAAACATAAAATCTTCCTATGCTATTATCTGAAATTTCTTAATAATTTGGTGTGGTGTGTATATTGGCATTCAAATTAGTTTTATTTGTAAACCATAAATATAGCGTTTATATAAGATTTCATGAAATAATATTTTTAGATGATTCCTTTCTGATAAAAGTGAAGCGTTATAAAAGATTAAGAGATGGGTTATATCCGGTAATATTGTGCTTTTTGCGTTATTGTAATCCACACGAGTATTTTATTTTTCAACTATTTTAATCTTTCTTTGAAATATCTTCTAAGGGATACCTGCGAAATTTTCATAAGGACGGTCGGAGAATCGCGTATGTAGAAATTGTGGGACTATTGTTTGTTTTCTTATTTTCTTCTTTAGGGGATATTGACTTCGAGTAGATGATCAATTTTGAATTTCTTTTTTTTGAAAATTTCCTTATAAAAAATTCTTTGAAGGAAATTATTTTGGGGAGGATATTGTTGTACATATCTTTACATCCGAGGTTAACATTGAAGTAAAATTAGTATTTGGAATACACTTGTTTAAAAAGAGAACTTTCCTAAAGAATGATTTTCATTATGGGATTGTTTATACAATTTTGTTCATATAATAGTTACACCCTTTCGCATGCAGTATTTATTCTCTATGAAAAACTTCAGTTACAATTTGGGAAGTGTAATTAATTGACAATCATAAGACTGCTATTTTTGTATAATAGCCGAAATTTAAAATTTGAACGATTTTTTTCATTTTTTGCATATCGAAATGTGTCGGTGCCTAATATTTTATTTTGTAATTTTATAGTTTATTTTATAGGCTTTTTGATTTATTGATTGGATGTTTAAATCAAGGTAATTTTCTTCTGGATATTTTATTTTAAGGACATTTTTCCAATTTTTGTTTTATGATTTTTGAGAAATTGCAATTTTGAGTAAATAGAAATTAAAATTTTTTGAATAGAAAATAATTGGTAAATTATTGTTGTAAATTGGGGACAGCCCTTTTTCGGTTTTGGAAAATCGATTTTTGAAATTTTTGAAATTAGAAATTCGGCATTTTAGAGTCACAGCAGATGTTTTTGTGCATCAACACTGAATGCACAGAAAAAAATGATAACAAGATCGATCGATCTTCTTTAAACTTTAAGAACTTGGAACTTTAAGTGTTGGAATTTGTAAGAGGAAGAAGACGATACAGAAGATTCAACAATTGAAAAAATTAGTAAATATGTTGATTTGGCGGAAAAAATGATGAAAAATCACCTTAAAAACGATTGAATCGATTTAATTTTTTCCAATAGTTTCTATCCGATGTATGTTTGTCGATGCGATGTTTATTCAATCGAATTTCATCGATTTAAATCCAATAAAAGGTCAAAAAACCTGAATAACGGTAGAAAAACGATTAGCACCATTGGATTCAGCGTTCTCCCATTCAGTCCCCCCCCCCCTAGTTCCCCGCTTGACGAGAGAAAAAGTCTCAGATTTCGAGCAGAGTGTTATTATTCATGAATCCTAACGTTTACGACCTTTCCAAGCAAAAACTATCCTTTTAATCTCCGAAACTATTCTTTTAAGTTTAAATCTTTAAATCCAGAATCTTACAGAGGATACAAGTTCTTCTGGATAATTGGAGTATAAAACATTGTAAATGTAAGCTCATAATTTGTGGATTTTTGAAAAATTAATATATTTTTTTTTAAAATGGCATTATACTCGAAATTGGCTTATTAAACTTTATATGTATTAAGTTGAATATATAAAATTGGGCTATCAAGAACGTTTTTCGGTAAATTGTTCCGAGTTCTGCCCAGGTGAATTCCTCTCCATATAATTCTTAACACTGTTTATTTTAATTTGAATTAATTTTGAATTAAAAATTATATTTACAAACTATTAATGATCTGGAACTTTTTATCATTTATGAGGATGTTTTTACGAACCTTTGACGTTTTTTATTTTTTTCTATGTCGAGTTGAAAAAGTTGGAACAGAATAGCAGAACTTCTGGATTTATCCAAATTTTAGAATATTTCGGAATATTTTCTTTTATATTACAAATTTTAAGAAACATTTTTACGGTATATTATTAAAACCTATAGTTATTCCAGCTGTTAATAGTATAATTTGTAGGGATAACATCTATATAATCCATTTTTAATTTTTTTTAAAATAGAAAATATTTTTAGCCCTAAATTTTCTTTCATTCCAATGATTTGGACTTGATTTGGACAAATTTTAAATTCTTGACGAGTGTAAATTTTTCCTTACCAAATTTTCTGTATGTCATTTTTATAATTTGGGTTTTCTAAATTTATTTAGAAATTGTATTTTTCCGTGCTAAGGTTTCCATACAAATTTCTTTTTACCTTTAGTCGTATCTCTCGCAGGCGAAATAATTAAATAAAAGTAAGTAAATGTAAGTTTATAGTACCATATGTTCATTACTTTCAATACTTATCATATCACTTAGTAAAAAATGTAAAGGGGAGAATATAAATCGTATTTTCATTGTTTTTTCGCTTGTTGGAATTCATATACATTTTTGAGGCAAATTTATTATCACGAATTTTTATAAATATTCTTAGATTTTCAATTATTTTTAAATAACTCATATTTAATTAAATACGTACATATGTAACTTTTCAAAAATAGAGGTCATAGCCTAATCCACTCATTTATTTCAAAATGATTGGCAAATGTGCAGATAATCATGAATATATCCTAATTATAGATTATTCTTACGCCAGATATTTTAACAGTAAGTTGCTGCATTAATATTTGGTGGCAATATTTACAAACCGCTTGAATAGCTGTGTATTAAAAAACCGCGATAGATATTTAAAATCGGATGGAAATAATTTCAGAATGAATCATAAATCATCAAATTCAAGACAATCCGATATGATGATGATACCATAAATGGAAGTTCTTGAGATAAGTATATAAGGGTAAGACACAGAGTGTTTTAATTTTAATATGAAAGTAAGTCAATGGTATACTGAACCTTGTCTTGTCGTCATTTTAATTCTAAATAGTTTATGAAAATACATAATGTATAACATCAACCAATATTTAAAATTTGTTAATTAATTTAATAATAAATAAAATTTTTGAGTAGTGTCTCTTCTAAATGAGACTAAATTCGAAAGAAAATTCAAATATAAAAAAATTCAATGTTAAATGATAAACATTGACGATAGCATGTTATTATCGAGGAATCAAAAGTCCGTATTATCCAATTATTTTATTTCCACCTACAACCCTGTAACGAGATGAAAATTAGCACTGAAAATAAAACACCATATACATAACCAACCATCATTAAACTCCTACAATTGAAGATGAATGGAATATAAATATAAATAGAAACGAACGTGGAAATGTAGATGTGATCGAGACGATGCGATCCTCTCGTTCATAAATAATAACGTTTTTCCATAACTAGGGGTAACTACTACTAATTTCGTCATGAACACATACATATTTATGACAGATTATATACGTTTTAAAATTAGTTTGGTTATAAATATATGCTTCACACTACGTAGTATTATAAGTATAATAACATCATTTTTATTTTACACACCTAATAAAAATTTTAGCATAATTTGGAAGTTAGATTAGAAGCGATCACTTTCGAGAGTAACTTATTAACGATTATTGTTGCGTATTTTATTATGCAATCATTTCGGGTTCCGACGTTATAGGTTTCATGTGATTATTATTATAGGCACAATTGTTCGCCAAAGCCAATCATCCATCTAGGCTACATTTCTTGCAAGAATACAAAACAATTTTGTACTTAGTACAATAATAGTTAAACGGAAATGAAATACAATACTGGGAACCCTAAAATATTTTTGAGAAAATTTGCATTTAGCATTAGCGTTGATTTAATTAGGGGAACAATTAACAGCAACAATATCACTAGTTTGGTCACTCCGCTAACTTCATCATATACCTCTCTACTCCCCTCATTAGATATTTCCACATAATTCTACCATTTCTGCTAATTTGAAATTTATTAGCATCGATTTGATCGACTTACCTCATTATTACCAAAATTAATCAAGTTTTATACTAATTTTTTATACCTTCACGCCTATGTGCTTCATTGCGTTTTCAACGGAATTTTCGTTATATATTCAAATTATTTTTGAGTTTTTAATGCTTGCAATTCAAGGCAGTTGATTTTAACTATGTGATATACCTAATGTTCTGAGGTATAATTATGAATATTTCTGGTTGCAAGCATAAACTGCTTAGATGGACTTAAGGGGTTAAATACGAGAAGAATGAAGAATGTTTTTCAAACGAATTAAATCATATTTCGATAATTTGTAGCTCGGATTAATAAATTATTCCTTGGACATTAGTTGGAAAATGCACATTATTAAGAACTTTGAAGATGAATCATACTAGGCGCGGCCCTTCAGTGTACCGGTAAAGATGACACTACGGGTTAGGCAGCACTTGAACTTACGAAATATAAAAAAAGAAAATTAGAAGTGAGTCGCAGTTAACTCAGTATGTGATACATGGAGAAGCTAACACACACTTTGTAGAATTGCACATATCAAGAAAATAGATCTTTTTGTCTTGTGCGCAGCGCAATATGTTTGATTTGAGAAAATACATATGATATTGATTGAAATAAAATTTAATTTTACTAAGCTATTATCTTTTAAGGACATCAAAGAATTAGGAATGTTTAAATTGCGACCTAATTTTTAAACTTCAATCTCACGTTCTATGCTTTTTGCTCTGAAGTTATGAATAGTTGCTTAGTACATAATATTTAAGACAAACTGCCTGTCTGTCTTGCCATATGGCTGCGAAACTTAGAAAACGACAAATGCCATCCTGTCTAGCCTTCAAATATTCGTTAATATATGTTTGAGCCGAATTTGTAAAATATTTTACCCGTTAGTCGTCTCAAATGAAGATCTTATAAATATAACCGGCGGTTGAAAAGCTAGATGTTAAGAGACGGAAGTGGAATTGGATTGGCCACACTCTGCGACCACCGATGACAAACGCAGCCCGAACGGCGCTCGATTAGAACCCGTAGGGCTGTCGTAGAAGAGGACGACCCAAAACCACAAGGCACCGAACTGTTATCGAAGGAGCCAAAGCAGAAGGAAAATCATGGAGCGAGTTGAAGGCTTTGGCACGAAACCGATTAAGATGGCGGTACCTTGTTGATGCCTTATGTTCCCGCGCGGGATAACAAGACGAGATGATGATGATGATGATGATGCTTAGTACATTACAGTAGAAATTTTCTCCATCTATTCTTAATTTTTTTTTTAAGCTAACTTCTATATATCGATGTCAGAAATAAATACTAATACTATGTTTACACCGATAGAATAAAAGTATATATTATAGTTTAATATTAAAATATCAATATGTAAACCCATAGGAAAATATTTTAATATTTTATGACATACTTTTTTAATATTTCTGTATTCTATTTATTAAAAG
>JANTOP010033192.1:0-11464 GCA_027564815.1 Symmerus nobilis | reverse complement strand
CGAACGCTAAAGAGTGTAAACAAAGGTGAAATATCACGCTAGCGTGATCCAGAACTACGATTTCGAACAAGGCCCAGGTGTCAGAGAATATGATTCCTCGAAGGAAGGGGTTTCACCATCACAACCCAACCACCAGACAGCTGGGGAATGAAAATCAATCTTCTTCCATGAATTTCCATCATTTCCCAAAAGCTCTTGATAAATTGATACCTGCGCATTATAAAAACTAGAATCTAACCATGAAATTGTCGGTTATAATTTCCTAGCTATTTTTCATAACTTCCAGTCCCTCAGTACATTCGATCGTGTTCAGATCATCCCTCGAAATTCGTGAAATTACAAATCGAGCGATATTCAAAAGATTTGAATACGCAAATTTTAAATAGTTGATAGTGGAACCGGATAAAGTGGATTTTTAAATTGAACTTGAAATATCAAGTGCTGGTGGCCCATTTAATGGATGTTATAATTTATAAATTAATAAACCTCTTGCGGGGGGCCACCGACAAATGAGATGCATTATTAGAATGTGTGGTGACAAAGATTAATGGAAAAGCGCGGATGTAATTTTCATTGGGTGGGGAGGGATGTTGTTCGGCCAAATTTTGATGTCAAAATCGGCCGAGAAACATTTGTTTTCTGGTGAATTTTTTCCCCATGTCCCTGATGTTCAATGAAGTGATGTAATAATTATAACTACCCCCCGTAGTTACAGAGGACCCTTAGTTACCAATTCTAATTAATTTCATCGGAATATATGGGGGATATATATCTATTTTGAGGACTTCGGGTAATTAGTTAGACAGTTAATTTGAACTAGATGTCTTGGGAATGATTCTGATCGGAGTAAAAAAAAGTTCCCAGGAGGTTAATAATTAAAAGTTTACTTTAAATAAACAGAATTAATTAGATCCGTATCTCAGATATGATATCCCCATTCACAAAATGTAACAAGTGTTAAATAATCCCACACCCATCCCACCCAGGTATGTCCTTTCCACCACCTGTCACAGCATCAACGTTGATAATGAAGAAGAAAAAAAACTGAATCCCCCAAATTTCCCTGAATGCCGAAGGGATGGGAAAATCCGGATAACACGATATAGAGAATAGGGGCGAGAAAAAAAAGAATAAATTACAATGAACTGGGAGGGAAAAAAATGGGAAAAATTTTCATTTTCATTTTTTGACGTGTTTCATCACCTTTCGTAACGAGAAAAAAAAATATAAAATCGAGATGGAGAAGTCTCCATCATCCCTTATTACTGCCGGGTAATGATGTTACGTATCCGTAAATATTTTATTTGCCAAATGCAGACAGAAAGGAAGTAGAGTGGAGGACATTTACAGCAACACCCCCAAATAATCATCCTGATATTACTCAACTTATTTAAATATACACTCAAATGTGTCGGCGGTGGGTCCGTAATACGTATCTACGGTATAACTCTGATCACATGGAGTTTATAGATAGAAGAGGACAAAGATGAAAGATTTTGATTCATCAAATTACGTCCCCGTCCCCTGTGATATCCACACATTCGTGAGATAATTGCACACCAAAGAAGTTGCAGGCGATCAGCTGATGGTAATAAAATTAAATACAAGACAGGTCCACCAGACCTGATAAAATGATACCGCGGGTTCAGGAGCCCCTGATACAGGCACCTACTTGTACTAGAATGTCATCTAGCGGCCTGGATAGGTGAGGATTGGGTGAAATGCGGGGGTGTGGTGACCCATATCGCGGGTAGATTTGTTATACTCACCGACGGGATGCCAGTTACCATTCCGGGCGCCCCGGATACCCTACCAGGGGAAGCGGCATAGATAGGCTAGGGGGCCCTTATTATGTGCACAATTATGTGGATCCGTGTCTTGAAGCGCTATGCGTATGGAAAGCACGTTAGATATACAAGAGACATCATCAAATGACGACGCTATTATACTCTAAGTAAGACTTGACTCAGGGACGTAAGGCATAGAATTGGCTCCTGGCTTCTAACATTTGTTATATGCTTTCGTTATATTAAAGATCAAAGCCTCGATAGTTTGAGTCTTAAAATTAGAGAATGTTTGCATGACAGAGCAGCAGGCAGTCTATTGTTTTCAGACTAAACTTTTCCCGCTCCCTTAAGACAACTACGTATTTTGATTAACGTATTACGACTAGAGTAGGGTTAGTAATGTTAGTTTGAAGCTAGATTTTACTTAGTCCTGACGTAAAATAGCTTAATCAATCTACTTGAGAAGGTTTACTGTAAAAATATGTAATATAAAATGTCCCTGGTGGGAACACCGGTGCCGAATAATCGAAACCGTACTCTCTATTGGCATATCATTTACCCATCCCTCAAACTCCAAAAACCAACAATCGGCAACAATTAATGAGGGCCACTCCGGCAGAAAAACGTGCAATGAAACGTGACTTGAAATTAGGCATAAAAAACATATAAAACGTTACATTATTTAGCGGGAAAATTATGAATAGAAAATAGAGAAGTCGCAGATTGGAGTACAGCCCGCCTTCTTCCTTCAGTCGTACTTCAATGACCGCAAAAAATAAAATGTTTGAAAAATAAAATCTTCCGCAATAGCGGGAGGGAAGAAAACCAGGCAGAATCTTAATCTAAAAATTATGGTAATGATTGTAAATGATGATGGATGCTGTAATAATGGAATATTTTCTGTTTGCCTCAATATTACCAACCCTAATCATCCCCATATCGACCCACACACCCACTGACAATATTATAGGAAATTATTCTATGTTAAGACGACTTTTCTCGTGTGTACTTCCCCGCACAATTTGACTTCCTATTTTGTCATCATTTGACCAAGGAATTTTAAGGAACGTTTTCTGAGACATAATATCTTATGTCGACTTAAGTACAAAATTGAGATATTTCAATTTTTAATTAATTAAATTTCAAAAATTCATTTATAATTAATTAAAGGGATGATTAAGGGACGTAATGACATAAAAACCTTATGACGTTGTCTAGCAAAGTTATTGTTTTAAAAATACGTCAAAAATTTACGTTCAAATAACATTTTCTATTTATTAATTTGGTTTTCGGAACCATTGTGAGGAAATCGTAAATTTTCCAAATATTTCCTTCATAACTAGGAAAATGTAATTAAACAGAATTATCCCCGAATAATTAATGAACAAAAACTGTTTCTATGAATTTCTCAAGAAACAATCCCCTGATTTAATGGGGGTCGCAATACAAAAGTACTTTTGGTACATTTCAGGGAAACGCTTTTAAGAGATTTATAGGGAATTTATAGGGCAACTCTACTAGAAGAGCGCTCATTTTAAAATCATTTTATGGGAAAGGGAAACGTATGCAATTTTAAGACCATTCTGAAGACAAATAGAATTTAGTGGTTAGAGAACACGTGTTTCAAATTAAACGGTTACTCAACCGAACAATTCAAATTAATTCAATACTTCAATTTGATAAAAAATCGACATTATTTAAATCGGTTCCAATGCGTAGAAAATTAAGTCTACATCATAAAGCTTTCCTAGAGCTTTAAAATATTTAAAAGCTTTTGGAGGAAACTTCCAAATTCGATTGAAATTTCGTTAATCCGATGAAAAGGGAAATCCAAATTAAAAAAATAAAGTTTTTAATATTAAAAGCTCTCGGTGAACTTTAGGAACTTTTATAACAGCTTTTCGGTGAAAATTTCCTTGCCGTTAATTTATTTGACTGGATAATAGGTTTCAATACATCCGAAAGTTAAAGCTTTCTCTCAGCTTTTCCGATACTGGAAAGCTTTTATGGAAAAACTTCAAATTTAATTAAACTTTCATTAATCGGATGACCTCAGCTCTCAGAGAACTTTGGTGAATTTAATAGAGCTTTTTTGGAGAAATTTGAAATTCCGTTGTACTTCTTTATTTCCTTCTATTTGAATAGAAAAAATTATCTGAAACTAGAAGCTTTCTGTGAGCTTTTCTTATCAAACTTCAGATTTAATGAGAATTACAATTAATCAATAAATTGAATTCTACTTGCAATTTTCTTTATTTTACCAACTGAATTTTCCACGGATTTTTTACCGGACCTGGAAAATCTAATGACGCAGTATTGTTTTCTAATCATCGGTTAAATAAATTGATTTATCAAAATTAAAAAACAATCAACCCCCGAATTTTGGTAGGGGGTTGAAGTGGGACGCGGTAATTTCAACGACCAGTTGAATTTCAAACATTTCTTTTTGTCGGTTCTGATGAAAATCAATTTTTCCAGAAAAATTTCTTCGAAACTCGGAAAATTGAATTGCAGGATTTTATTCCTTGATAAGAAACGGATCGATTTCCCAGAAAACCCCAGGTTATATCCTGTGGGTGTAAGCTTATCTCCTTGATGGCAAATAATATTCCGTTAATTAATTAATAATAAATTGTATCTGAGATTCTTTTTGGAGGAAATCCAACTTATCCAAATCCCATTCACCCATTCCTTCCCAGACAAACCAACTCAACTTCAAAAATAATAAAAAAAAAAGGAAGAAGCAAGTCCTCGGGTAGCAGACAAAGTATGTAAAAGAGTATTTTCTTCTGCTCGGGTTTCGTCTAATTAATTTTCATAATTTTCTTAAGAAAACATTTTCAGATTAATTCATTTATCAGACGGAGAGGTTGGATAGGGTGGAGGGTATTTCCTTTTTAAATGAATTTAAAAATCCTTACAGATCCCCGATATTTATAACCGAGAATGGTGTCAGTAATATTTTAAAGGGTTTCAATATACAAATTACAAATATTTCCCTTAAAAATGATTAACGTTCTACGAAGTGAGGGTTGGTTTTTTATAGGGTTGGTTTAAAGGTGTATTTCCAGCTATTTTATATAGGAAGTATGGTTAGGAATGGGACAAATTTATTTGTGGTGTTGGATTCGACTATAAAAATATATAGTTTAAGGGTAGAAAATTTGAGAAAAATGTAATAAAATTAATTGAAAATTTAAGAGGGAAAAAGAATCGGCTGATTACTATCTACTTCGAAATGGACTCACTCATATGTAAATTGTATGCAGTTCTCATCTATTCGGTGGTCATTGGATGTGTGACACCATTACCGCCAACAATACGAATTGGTAAGTATTATATAACGAACGTAGACAAGACTAGCACTTGCCAGACTTTTATCTGCACTGCACCTCTAACCTATTTCTTATATTTTTTAAATTAATTTAAATGTTTCCGGGAATGCGACAGAATATCGCTGAAGCCTAAGTCATAACTCCATTATTTCTTCAGCTAGATTTCTAAAATTTGGTATCAGATCAGATCAGTTCGGGTAGGGGTTCAGCGCCTAACGCTAAGAACCCCTGATACCTAGACACTATGGCCCGTTGTACATACCCAGTCACCATTTCTGATTCTACACGGTCACTTTGGAGTTAGTTTTCATCCTAGCTAAAATTGCCAGAATCATTGTAACCTAAAGTTCGTGTGCTTCCTGACAGTTAATGAACCATAAGCCAGTAACTCTATGTCTTATATTGCATAAATTAGGGCATTCGCAAAAACCGTGAAACCCAGTTTCATCCTGAAGCCCGCAGCCCCTACATATTGCAGAGTCTGCCAGCTTCATTTTGAAAAGATGACTATTCAGAAGATTATGTCCCGTAATCGTGCCAACTGTCAGGCCGATTCTGTGTCTATCAAGACAGAGGAGGGAGTCCGAAGTAACTTTACACAGCCGATGTACGAACTTTTTCGTTTGCTTACACGATCTCAGACTCTCCCATCTGCATAAATGTTCATATTCTGAAGCCAGTTTTAAGGTTAGGTTAAGCTTAGAAGTACTAATACCACATGAAGGTTCTGGTCCAAAAAATGAGTTATTGGCCCCCTTGACAGCAAGTTCGTCTGCGGACTCATTGCCTAACACCCCACAGTGACCAGGTACCCATACAATTTATAGGTAGTTGTTTGATCCCAGTTTATTTAGATATATATTGGTTTCAAGAACCAGCCTAGATATAAAGCTCATGGAATCTAGAGCTTTAATAGCTGCCTGACTATCAGAGCATATGAAGATATTTTGAAGATATTGAGTTGACATACATACTTCATATTTAACAGGGTTTGTGTACATGCTAATATGGCCAAAATTTCCGCCTGGAGGACTGAGCAGTAACCCCCAAGCGATATACTGTCCTCCAGAGAGGGGTTCGCAGAATAGATTCCCGCTCCGGCTGTCACCCCATTGTAAGAACCATCCGTATACAGAACCATACCAGAGTCCGGAGGATAGACACCTGGAGAACCTACCCAATCCTCTCGGTTCGGTTTTTTGGTAGAGTATTTTTTTATGCAGTTATAAGTTGGGTGATTTCATCAGTAATCATTCCAAACATAGGGTTCAATTTGAATATGTCCACACCAATAGAGGGATGTCCGGGGATGTTTGTTCCAGCATCTAGTCGTCATTAGCCTAATGGTAGTAGACATAGCAACTTGTTTGATATAGATATCTAAAGGCACAATATGTAAAAGTAACCTCGAGCGCAGCTGTAGGAGTGGTCCTAATTGCCCCAGTGATCAGGATGCAAGCTAGCTTTGTAGCTTGTCCAGCGTACATTTTGTCGCATTATTAGCGGTTTTGGGCCACCATACGACAGCTGCATGACTAATAATGGGTCTTACACAAGCAGAGAAAGGCCACAGTAAATATTTCGGGCTTAGTCCCCAGCTTTTGCCTATCACCCTATGGCACTGCCATAGGAGCATTCTAGCTTTTTGCAACTTCTCTTCTAAATGAGAAGTCAAATTTAGCCTCGAGTCAAGTATCACCCCGAGGAGTTTGACAGATTTCTTTAAACTTATCTCCTCTCCGAAGGTTGAATTATGGACGACACCATCGATTTTGCGCTGTTTTGTAAAGAGAACTTGATTAGATTTGGAAGGATTCACTTTTAATTGATGCACCATCGTATCTTATCAAGTGTGGTTTAAGCAAGTCCACATAAGGTATTAACAGTTTTACCGACGATTAAAATATATATAGCATCAGCATACGCCTGCGTGAAGAGTTTTACCTCGTTGAGTTCTTCAATGAGGGGGTCAACTACAATACTCCACAGGAGCGGCGATAGAACACCACCTTGTGGGCAGCTTCTATTTACCTTAACTTCACAATAAACTATGCCTTCGCTCAGAACCAGAATTCTACTACTGGCCATGTGATAAATCCAGTTGGTCCGGGTAGAAACCGAATCCAAATCTAATGGCAGCGCATTTAATGGCCTCGAAACTCGTATTATCAAATGCGCCCTCAATATCTAAAAAAGTTCCAAGAGCATATTCTCCTTTCTCCATTGATATTTCAGCACCGTGGGTAAATTGGTGAAGTGCTGAGTCCACCGATTTACCTTTCTGGAACGCATGCTGATTGACATGTAAAGGACGGTCGGCCATAGGACCGCTCCTCAGGAATATATCGATCAGTTTCTCTAATGTTTTCAGAAAGGCTGAACTTAGACTGATTGGTCGGACAGATTTGGATTCCGAGTAGGATACGTTCCTAGGTTTTGGGATAAAGCATACCCTAACTCGTCGCGCCCTTAGTGGAATGTAACCCCATTGCGATGCTGGATCTCATTATTATAACTAGAGCAAATTTCATTGCCTCAAACCCCTTCTGAAGCATAATAGGCCTAATACCATCGGGACTACCAGCCTTAAGTTGGGCAAATGATTCCATACCTACCCCATTTCAGTTTATTGAGATCTACAATATTACCGGCTGTATCCCAGTCATATAGATTAACTGGTACCATAGATAATTCAGCGATAGGCTGATTTCTGAGAATTGTACTTCCCGGAAAATGTTTCTCAGTAAGATACATGAGGTGAGGGTGTCACCTTTATCCAAGGTAAAACTCCCATTATCCTTTTTACATGTGCCTAATCTAGCAGATTTATGCTTCATAAGGATTTTCTGAATTTTTGCCGTTGAACTAATGTCTTCGACATTGGTACAAAACGTCCTCCCAGCGTTTTGTTTTTGATTTCTTAGCTCGTATTTATACTTCTTTTGGAATGCGTGAAAAGCGGACCAATGTTCTTCGCACCCCGAGTTTCTCGCTCGGTTGAATAACTTCCGTAGATTTTTACGGAGTTTCATCAAATTATTGTTCCACCACGCATTTTTTTTATCAGTTTTCTTGAGCATAAGCGGAAAGGCTTGTTCAAAAATATTGGTTATATTTTCGGACAAGGAATCGACTGATCGTTCTAGCTCTGTTGGTGAATCTATGACCGGGGTCCAAGCATGCAACTTGCAGGACAGCTGAAAGCAATAAAAGGTCCAGTCTGCTTTAAAGATGTTCCTTATGGTTCTTTTCTTTGCAATTGACGTATTTAAAATTAAAAAACGGATAGAGCTATGGTCTGAGCTATTAATCTCATTAAATTAGATTAGAAAATTTGATGCTTATAAGCTGTCTAGGAAATAAAAAATGGTCTGATTAATTTAAATAGAAATTGAGCTCCAGCTCTCCGCATCCCTACCAACGTCTCACAAGAAAGCCGATTAAAAAACCCCAATCATCAATTTCGATGAAATAAAAACTTTTTATTTATTTTTTGTAATAAAAACCTGAACCCAACCAACAAAAAGAGAAACTTGATTTTCGACCAAATAATAAGAAAATTCCCTTTTTTAAATTGAAAAATATTTATGCCCCGGTAAGAAATGAATGAAAATTGACTGGGAAAAGAATTTCCATTTTTTTTTTTGTGTATTTTCTACACAAAATCTTTTCCACCTTTAATCCGATCAACTGTAGGCTGAAAGGTGGGGGGTGGTTAGAAAGTTTCTGACGACAAGAAAAAAATAAATAACGACAAGAAGAAAGTTTTCAGTTTATCAAAAAACTTCGATGTGAAAGAAGTTGTGTCAGAAGGGGGATGGCATAGAGAAATTCTTTAAACATTCCACCCCGACCAACGATATATAACACAGAAAACACCTCCCCCCTCCCTCCCATATCCGAGATTATAGTAAGAAAACCACAGAGAACTTTTTTCTTTCACTTCGTGATTGAGGGATGATTGAGGAATCCGCCTCCGGGTACTAATAAGATATTTATTGAATCGGATTTGTTGTATATAAATCGGTCACCTTAATCTCCTTTAATTCGTATATGAGTTGGGTAGGGATTGGGCGGGCAAAGGAGTCGTATGAATCATTGGCGTACGGTTAACATCACCATCGGGACTCGTTCGTAGGAAATGCCCACTACTCTTTAAAAAATCATTTAATAAGAATCTTTCGTAGCTAACTGCCTGAAATCAATTTTAAATCCTCTAACTCAATCAAAGATGGTCTATTTTGAAATAATCGATTTTTAACGAAACTATCGACCTTCTTCCAGGTCGTTTTTCAGAAAAATTGATCTTACAGACATTTTATTTAGTAAATTTGGCAAGACAGGCATTTGGTAAATTACAGAATTTAATTACTCGAAATTTTCGTACAGGAAGTGTAGAAATTCCATTCTAAAGATCGAATTAGCAATCCTTAAGGAATATCTGTATCAAATTTAAGAGATATAGCTTGAGAAATTATGGAATTATGATGTAGATTTCGAGGTAATGAACATTTCATTTGATCAATTTGGCACGTTGAATTTTGAAATTTTTTTATTTGAAAATTTCGTAAGGAAAGTGGAGAAACTCAATTAGTAGGATGGAGATAAAAATCCTTTAAGAATATCTGTGCTAAATTTCATAGACATGGCCTTAAGAAATGACGGATATTGTAATAAAAGTTTGAAATGAAAACTTGATTTTGCGATTAGCAATTATTTATACCGGAAAATAACCAATTTTCCTTTTAGACCCTGATTTTTAATTTGAATTTGAAACTATTAATTAAAGCAGAATTTGAAACTAATAAGTTGGGGGCGGGATCGTCTGATCTTAATGTACTGATAGGACACCCTAGTTTTTTTCTATTTGAATCCGTTTACATAGCTATATTTAAAATTAGCCTAGAATGATAGGTAACAAATTAGAAATTCCGTTTCTAGTAAGTATATAGAAGAATTAGGACCTAGGACACAGTAACTATTTAAAACTTGGTCATATCTCGAGATAGAGACCTGAAATTGGGTGGAGGAAGAGTCAACAGACATAGCGTGACTCCTACAATTTTTATCAATTTTTCTAACATTTCCCACGTTACACTGAACATGTTTTCTGGGACATCGTAACGGATTATGTAAGATTTTCCCGATTTTTCTCAAAATTGCTCAACTCTTTTCTATTCTTTCCCCACTTTATTACTTTAATCTGTCTTTCGGCAACTATTTCTTGACGTTTCTTATATTATTCGATTTATTACAATTTTCCCAAATTATCCCTACTTCCTTACGACATTTGCCTGATTTTTCACGTCGGCCTAGCTCTGCATAAAGCAGTATAAGCAGATCAAATATCATGTCCTTATTCAATCGATTTTCGCTCTCCTGGAGAGTCTCAGATGGAAAATATCTAAACGAGTCGATTGAATACCCAGGTTAGCCCACTCCAATCAAATGTCTAGACTGTCTAATAGATTGATCTTTACGTATACCGGTCTTATGTGAACAAATAAAGTAAGAAAAGTCCTTAAAATCCCTTGCGTAATAAATCGTGGGATCTTTCCCGTAAATATACTCTCTGGATATTATCGGGACTACTTACCATCGGTCCTCTGTTTAGTTAGGGCATAGTGATAGATAGAGATAGTGTGAGATAGCACGTATCTTAAAGTATTCATTGAGCTTTTAAGTTTTCGCAGAACATTTGTAGAGACATTTTAAACTTGATTAACATTTAAGTGTTTGATGAAAAATTCGATTTCGAAACGTATGATTTTTTATTCAAAACTTAAAGCTTTCGCTGAGCTTGTAAGTTCATGTGGAACTTTTAGCCGGAACTTTTTGAGTCCGTTGCAGTTAAATTATTTAAATGTCAATACGTATAAAATTATGTCCCAAACCCAAAATGATTCCTTGAGTTTTAAAGCTTTTGTTGGAAAATTCCAGATTTGATTTGGTTCGTTCGACAGAAAATGTGAACTGGTGTTTCCTCATCCTCATGGCAGAATCTGCAGATTGACTCTTCCGATCTTCCTATCCGTTCCATGTGAGCGTTATGTTCACAATGACCGGTATGAAGTCCAACTATAAGTCTCTGGTCTTCTGGAGTGGGAGTCTATGCTAAACAGTTAGAATTGTTTTACTTTACACTTCCTCTCCCATTCTTCCAATTCAGATTTAAAATTGCCCAGACTGAATACGCAGAATGGTTCAGGTCCTACAAATACGGTCTCTGACCCCTTCTTTGCTAATTCGTCTGTCTTCTCATTAGCTTCGACACCTTCGTGTCGCGGTACCCAGAGAACTGTTAATACACAGTTCTTGCCTAGGTTATTCAGGATTTTTCGG
>JANTOP010033181.1:0-11464 GCA_027564815.1 Symmerus nobilis | reverse complement strand
TATAGGAACCATCCGTATACAGAACCATACCAGACTCTGGAGGATAGGCACTAGGTAGCACAACCCAATCTTCCCGGTTCGGAATTTTGGTCACAAATTTTTTAGTGAAGTTATCTGGATAGAAAATAGATTTTAACATTGAAAAAATAAGATTCGGAAACAAAGGCTTTTTAAATAAGATCGCCTCTGAAAATTTTATGTAAATTCAATGGATATAAAATTATTAACTAAAATATTTGGTATTAGAAACCAAACAAACGCATATTTTTTTGAAGAAATTATCAGGGTACGCGTACCCCACTTTGAGAAACATTGGTTTAGATGAATTTTAGTTACCAATTAGACCAATATTGTATGGAGCCAAAAATTTGCATGAATTTCGTAACACATTACAAGAGAAATTCAGTACACTAGTTAAACAATAAACTATCAATAAGAAATAAAATTTTACCTAATTTTTTACAGTTTCGATATTCAACATGGCCAGAATGGTTCCTAACAATAACTGGAATTATTTGTGCATCTATCTCTGCAGTTGGCGTTCCATTAAATATTGTAATATATGGAGAGTATACGACACTGCTGATCGATCGATCAATCTTTAATAACAATGTTAATTATTCTCATGGAATTAATAGTACATCAACTTCTACCGTCATTTTGCCTTGGTTTGGTGGAGGTGATATACTGTAAAACTTTTACGAGGGGCATCTACATAATAGCATATTTGACTAATTTAATTTTTTACAGAATAAATGGTACACCTCAAGAAAATAATGATGCTTTAATTACTGATGCCAAAGCATTTGGAATAGGTTGTTCAATAATTACATTATTTCAAATGATATTTGCTATTTTGGGACTTGATTTAGTAAATTATTCGGCATTGAAGCAGGTAAAAATTTGGAATTTATTGTTTGTTCATGCCCGACATAACCATTAATCCACTACTGGCTTTGTTTTTTTATTCGCTCGATGGTGTCCATGGAGTGTAGAACTGTTAAATTCTATTGAAAAGTTTATAAAAAAACAAGTCCAATTTTTATAACTTGTAAAATTGTACATATTTAAAAGTAAAGTTTAAATATAAAATGGATTAAAACAACATTTAATCATTTTCGTTGTTGTCTGTTTTCATTAAAATACACAAATTAATCCATCTGCTCCACCATTTTATTGGAAATAGTAAATAGTAGGTTGGAGTAAAAAATAGCATAGCGTAGTAATAAAAAAAACTACCAATTCTGGGGTAGAGTTACCTCAACACAACTTCAATATAAAAAAGCAGGATTTCTATCTGACAGCTCGACTCCACGCAATCGAGCGAATAAAAAAAACAAAAGACAGTGTAAACTCTTAGTATATAGCCAATTCCAAATGTTCCCTGATCTTGACATTATTCTTTACCGGCATCCGCACCTAGTCGTTAGACTTTATCAGGTGGTCCGCCGATAAATCGAAGGACGGTATTCGCTCTGCTTGCACGATACCCCGTAGCTTATCCCGAAGGCAAACCGCAACCACCACGTTGCACCCGAAACAGGGTCCTCAACCACACCGGCACAGTGCCATGCCACTGTGGGCATCCGGTTCCCGCGGTACCAAACTTCTTTTCATAGTCTCTGGTCAGACTACCACGTCCCCGTAAATACGCGTATGTATAACCATACGCACACCAGGGGCCATGATGCAGTTCAAATGAGAAAATCCTAATTTGTGGCAGAGTAGCAGCTCCGCCCGGCGCTGCTATCACCTTATCTGCCAACCCGTGCAATCAGCACGCGTTCACGAATGCTATTGAATGACAGACGTGATCTTCCCGGTTTGTTTGTTTGTTACGGAATGTTTCCATATATCGCTCACATATTGCAAAAATGAGATATCTTAAAATTTTATGATTATGATATTTGCTTTGAATTAGGTTCAAAAATACATAAACTCTATTTCACATTAGGAAAAAATAAAAAAAAAACCTATAATTTTTAAATAAAATGTAAAAATTCCCTTGCCAAAGGCTGCATTTTGTGCTGAATTTGAAAACTTAAAACCTTTCCATCTCAATATTTACTTTTTTCATGATATCTTATTTTTGCAATATGTGAGCGATATGCAGGCCCCAGCCTTTTCATATCAATTGCATACAAATTCTCTGTATCATATACCTCGCACCCCGCCTTTACCTCGCACCCTCCTTTTACTCAAAATAACAATTAAAAATCGGTTTTGAGAGAAAACGAGAGAGAATTGTTCAGTAGCGAAGTTATAAATGTTTAACATGAATAAATTGTTCATGCAACTGTTAATGCAAAATTCTATTGCCTTGAGTAGGAACATACGTCACAGTAAGCACAAAATGATACATTTTTGGTTTGTTAGGCCATCTCCATATATAATACCTCCGTTGCGATGTGTAACATATAGTTATAGTATGTAAAATAATATATTTCATTGCAATATCTGATATATTTCAGGTTTCTCGCATAAGAAAATTGTTTCTTTATGGAATTTTAAGGCAAGATATGGCATGGTTTGATAAAAATTCCACTAACAATTTTGCGTCGAAAATTACTGAGTAAGAAAATATTTAACATTAAATATATTATAATATTTTAGATTATTACTAATGCATGTTATTTTTTAGTAACTTAGAAAAACTTCGTGAAGGTATTGCCGATAAACTGCCAATATTTATTTATTTGTTGATGTCATTTATATTTAGTGTAATTTTTGCATTTTTTTATGGATGGAAACTAACGCTAGTAATGCTCAGTTGTGCTCCAATTATCATATTTTTTACAGCATTAGTATCAAAAGTAAGTATAAGTAAACTAAAATATTAATTAGAAATTTACTCAAAAAGAGAATTCGCAAAAATCGCAAAAAAATCTGTTAGGGTGGGTACAAGTAAGGTTTCTGGACTCGATTCGACTCGACTCGGGCTCGCCGAGTATTTACTCAGACTCGGGCAATTACTCGGACTCGGGACTCGACCCAAATACTCGCAGAGTCCGAGTCTTTGAAATTTTACAAAATCAAGGTTTGCAAAATCCTTTTCTTTATCAATTCCTATTTTTTTTTTACAGTACAAATTCAATTCCCGTTAAAAATTACTATCCATCCCGCAGCCATATCGGTCTTATAGCACTATAGAAAGTGCCTGAAGTAATACGGGAAGAAAGTGAAAGAGGTCTTATTGAACTTTTAAAGTGTAATAAGCCATAGAAGTCCGAAATGTGCTATATAGCTTCTGGCACTTTTCTCGTAGGGATTATTACCGTATAGCTTGTTGCAAAATTTACACCAATTCGATTAGCTGTTACATTTTCATTTTTTAGTTTTATTTGTGTAAACTTTGACTTTAATCAGTAACAATGGAAAGTGAAGACGATGTCCCCCAGCAATGTGTATAAAAAACTAATATTAAAATTGAAAACCCCAAAAGGAATTTAATTTTTCATTTAGACTCGGACTCGACTCGGACTCGGACGACGAGTTTTCAAAAATTTGGACTCGGACTCACCGAGTCCTGAAAACCCGAGTTTTCAGAAACCCTGGGTACAAGTATTACAGTAAAAACAGTTTAGAGTCGATTAGCTTAAGGAGAGGGGTACATTTTTTTGTATTTTTAATTAGTTTTCATGAATTTTTCGTGCCGAAACAGTGAAACCTTTACGTAAGTTGAAAATATATTATATATTTTGCGGATAATTTTTATTTATAGGGTTATGTTTTTACAAATTTTTATAAAACATTTTGTTGTGTCGTACTCACTTGGCGTCCTAAATCGGAGGAGGCTATATTTATGTTTGACTGATCTGAATAAAATAAACAAAGTAAATTTGGGTATGTCAGATGTAAAGGCTCATAACCTGAATTAAAATCTTTAAGAATTAAACAATTAAATTAGAATTAGAATTAAAATTAAAGAATTAGAATTAAATATAACAAAATGGCGCCCACAATGAGATTGTTTCTTTTCTTTTGTCAGTCTTCTTCAAGATGTACCAGGTCGTAATTTTTTATGTAGCCTATTTTCCTTAATTCATGTTATAGGGAAATGTATTCTGAGCAAGCTAGCGAAAATTCTGGGTGAATCGCTTCAGTGGTTCTTGCGATATCGTAGCCCCCGATTTAATACCGCCAAGCTAGTACGACGCAACGAAATGTGTTATCAAAATTTGAATAAATATAAAAATTATGAATAAAAATAATACGTAAAAGAATATTGCAATAGGTGTCACTGTACCAGCACGAAAAACTCATGAAAACTCATAAAAAAAATGCATATAAAATGGACCTCTCCCCTTAAGGAGGATTCAGGTTTGTGGTAAATGAATAGGGCATGTGTTGTGAATTTTTTCTGAAAACTATAAGAAAACCGAAAACTAGAAAATACCCACTAAAAGCTATGTAATTAATGGAAAAATGTATAGGGATAATTCCAGCGTTGGTTATGTTACGTTTGAACGTTTTTCTCACATGTTATTGGCGTTTAAATATTTTACTTGACACGCACAAAGTGATGCGTTAGTCTCTTCCAATTTCTTATCCACACACCTTATTAAGGCATACCATTTTACGGTGAAACAAATTTCATTTCGATGGAAAATTTGAGAAACATTTCCGTGGGTTATGTTACAATAAATAGACAAACAATTTGTAAACATTTACATTGCCAAACTCTACCCTATTGAATACTTATAAAATAAACTTTGCTTTACGAATTTGTACCTAAGGTACAACCTTATTGAGTTGACTTAGGTCGTCTAGGACATTAAGGCAGTTTTGTACCAGTTTAGAGTCGATTTGGTAGGACTCCTGTGCCTTTAGAGCTGCCTGACTGTCAGAGAAGATTGCAATCTTTTTGTTCTTGTATCCCCTACTGATGCTTTCTCGTATACAGAATTCTATAGCGTAGACTTCGGCTTGGAAAACAGTGGCATGTGGCCCGAGATTTCTGGCAAACTAAGATTTTGGATTTTTGCCAAATATTCCGACACCGACACCCTCGTCTGTCTTAGAACCATCTGTATACCAGATTATATCCCCCATACCGAACCTGTTCCAGTTTTCTGACCAGTCTGTTCGGCTTGGGATTCGTATTTTGAAACGTTTTTCAAAATGAAATGCCGTTAAAGTTTTATCACTCGGCATTCCTAATACTGGGTGTGTCCCAACTATATCAAAGATTTTTGAGTGACCTCTTCGGTAGTTGGGTGGGGGCCCCCAGTCCTAGACATTATTCTGTATGCCACCAACTTAGCCTCCTTGTCCACTGTAATGTGGAGAGCAGACAGATTCAGCTGCATCCAAAGCTGCCGTGGGAGTGGAGGTCATCGCCCCTGTGACGCTTAGGTATGCCTGTCTTTGCATCTTCTCTAGACTATTTCTTTTGTTTCTATTGTTGGATATTTTCTTCAGATGTTGGTTTCAGTTCAGTTTAGAATCAAGGATAACATCCAAATATTTGGTTTCCGTAGAGAACCTGATTTGTTCTCGATGATGTTGGTTCTTTGGGATTGACCCGAAGTTGCTCCCCTTCGCACCAATTTTGTATAATCGATATGGCTTCCTGCAGTCGGTCACAAAGTGTACTTATCACTTTGCCCCTTACAATTATTACTAGGTCATCTGCGTACCCTACGGTTTCAAAACCATTCCTGGACAAGATTTGAAGTAGCTCATCAACTATCAGAGACCACAACAATGGGAATAGTACATCACCCTGGGGACAACCTCTGGTCGCCGTTGCAACTATTGCATCCCGTCCAAGAGTAGTTCTGATTTTACGGGACCTCAACATCGCCTGTATCCAGTCACCAATAGCTGGGCCCAGTCATATTCTATTGGCAGCTCTCTTGATTGAGTCATAAGATGTATTATTGAAGGCTCCCTCTTTATCTATAAAGCCCGCCAAGGCTACCTCTTTATGCTCAAGTGTATATTCAATTATATTAACAAGACTATGCAGGGCAATTTCAGTCGATTTGCCTGCCTGATAGGCGTGTTGATCCTTGTGTAAGGGTTTACACATTAGCAACTTGTCCCTAATGTATAAGTTTAGTATTTTTTCCATCATTTTGAGAAGGAACGAGGTAAGACTTATAGGGCGAAACGCTTTTGGACTGAAGTCCATTGCAAACCCGGCCTTAGGGATATAAACGACATTAACCTCTGTCCATAAGGAGGGAATATGTCCTAATGCCAAACTGGCTTAACAGATTCTGGTCAGAATCGGTATGGTTTTCGCTGCCCCGTATTGGAGCATCGCGGGAAAAATACCGTCTGCATCAGGCGATTTGTATGGCTTAAACGTGCTAATGGCCCATTTAAGGAAACTGGGTTTGAATATGTCAGAGACTAGGTCCCAAAGTCTACTAGAGGGCCTTACAGCCCGTGGAGGTATTTGGATAGCCGTCGTAACGTCTTCAAGAATTTTAGATTCTGGAAAGTGTGTTTGAAGTAATAACTCCAGAGTTTCTTTGGCAGATTCTGTTGAACTGCCATCTGGCTTTTCCAGTAAGCCAATTTTAGTAGCCCCCCCCCTTTTGAGAGGATCTTGTGGATTCTGGTACGTATGGGCAAGTCCACGATGTTTTGACAGAATTTTTTCCACGACCCTCTTTTCGTTTTTCGTACTTCACGATTGTATCCTATACTTTGTCCACTCCCCCTATAGTTTTGCTCTGTTAAAGAATTTTCTAGTCTATTTCCTGAGTAAGAAAATGAGATTATTCCACCGTACTTAACTTTTACTGCTCACTGTTTTCAGTGGGCATGCTTGTTCATAGGAGGCTAGGAAGACATCACAGAGTACTTCCGTTGTCGTCTCTAGGCCCACTATATCTTTTATTTTGCTCCCAATATTGGCTAGAAGATTTCTTTTTGTTCTAGTAAATAGATCCCAGTCAGTGTTCCTGGGTAGGCGGATCTGCGAGACATAGGTACGCTCAGATTTTATGTCGAATCTGATGTACCTATGATCTGAGCAGGATGGCTCGTTTGAAACATACCAATTATAAATATTTTTGCTAATATGATGGTGCTTAATATTACATCAAGTACCT
This sequence comes from Symmerus nobilis, assembly GCA_027564815.1. Taxonomy (NCBI): domain Eukaryota; kingdom Metazoa; phylum Arthropoda; class Insecta; order Diptera; family Mycetophilidae; genus Symmerus; species Symmerus nobilis. The sequence continues at coordinate 4,397 of JANTOP010033181.1, read as the reverse complement.
CCTGTCTTATTGAGTTAATAAAGGTAGGACTATTACCTTTATTAAGAATTTGTAGTTTATTCATATTAATATAATCAAAAAGATACTCACCCCTTTGGTTGATATTGGTACTACCCCAGATTGTATGATGGGCATTTGCGCCGCCCCTATATGATCAGCTATTTTTTGGTCCTTTTGCTATAAGCTACAAGTCCTGTGTTACAGCTGGTGGTGGATTACTTACTCCATTAACCACCGGAAAGTACGCTGAACAAATAATTACTTCATAATGCCCACCTTCCGTTGGTATGTTTACTATAGCCGCTACCAAGTCTCTTGTACAGAATTCTGGAATTGGCAAATAGTTAATGTTTTTATTGAACATTATGTATGTTCTGGCCTTGTCAACGTCACTAATATGATATAGTAACTTACCACCAGCGAGGCCTTTCACATAACCATTAAGTTGAACCCAAGGTTCCTGGATCAAGGGTACGTCCAGGTTGTGCCAGGAGAACATTCTGCTGATCGTGGCCGACGCAGCTCTAGCATGTTGAATGTTTCCCTGTATGACTTTATTGGCTGACGCCATTATTATTTTTGGGATGAGGAGGTCGGTGGCGGACCTCTTTTTTCCGGGTTGCTTGTGTTCCGCTAGTGGATGAACAGTTTTCCGGGATTTCCCCGTCGTCTGTGGGTTGGTAATAAATTGAACGAAAAGAAAGGAATAGATAATCCATCTTGTTTTAGGTAATGGATTGCAATTAAGGAATTCTTTAATGATTGGGTTTGAACAACCAATATAAGAATTGCTTTATATAAGCTATTATGGAATGCAATTTTAGGGAGAAATTGGGAAATTGTGAAAGTGCCGATTGGCACTTGTAACAGACGGAAGGCCTACTTGTTATCAAATTGCCTAAAAAAGGCGACCTTAGCATTTGCGGAAATTGGCGAGGAATTACATTATTAAACACAATAAATAAAATAATATCTATTATCGTCAACAACCGTATCTCAATTTATTGTTAGGATAATAGAAGTTAATGGAAAGTTTGCCGCTACAAATCTAGTTTAGTTCGCTACTCCTATCAGCTTTCTTTCCTTCAGGGTTCAGTTAATATTTAATTGGTCCAACATTTTGTATATATATAAATATCATATAATCGATATGTTTGTATAAAAAATATCAGTTCTCTAACTATGTGAGAAGTTAATTAAGGGTTACAGTCCATGGAATTTCGGCTTATAGAACTACTGATTGATAAATTAGCCTAAATTTTAATTAATATTTATATTCCAATTATTATTTCTATCCAAATACCATTGTTAGTGATATAAAATAATAAATAATTATAGTTAACTTACCAAACTTTCAATTTATTAAATATACAGGTACAAAGTTCGTTAACAGAGAAGGAATTGATTTCATATTCAAAAGCTGGAAATATTGCTGAAGAAGTTCTGTCTTCTATTCGTACCGTATGTGCGTTTAGCGGTGAACAAAAAGAATTAGATCGATATGGAAAAAACCTATTGCCTGCTGTTATAAATGGTCAGAAGAAGGGGGTATATTCTGGAATAGGAGGAGGAATGATGTGGTTCATTATTTATTGCTGTTACGCATTAGCTTTTTGGTATGGAATCGAATTAATTCTGAATGATCGATATGAAGTTCATAAAGCATATACACCAGCTGTCTTAGTGATAATATTATTTGGAATTTTGGCTGGTGCTCAAAACCTTGGTATGACATCTCCGCATATTGAAGCCTTTTCAACGGCGCGCGGAGCAGCGCAGAGTGTTTATTCCATCATCGACCGTGTTCCAGATATCGATATTTGGAGGGAAGACGGTTTACGTCCAAAAAATATTCCCGGAAATATTGATTTCAAAAATGTTCATTTTACGTATCCGTCAAGGGATGTGCCAGTGTTGAATGGACTAAATATTTCAATACGAGCGGGTGAGACTGTGGCATTAGTAGGACCATCAGGATGTGGAAAATCTACTTGTATTCAGTTAATTCAAAGACTTTATGATCCAACCGTAGGTTCAATTGAAATAGAAGGTATGCCATTGCAAACTATCAACACAGCATGGTTGCGATCATTTATCGGAGTAGTTGGACAAGAGCCTGTTCTTTTCTCTACCACAATTCTTGAAAATATAATGTTTGGAAATCCAAATGTTAATAACGACGAAATAGTTGCAGCAGCCAAAATTGCAAATTGTCATGATTTCATTATGAACCTAAAAGATGTTAGAATTTTATTGTAAATATGTTTAAATGACTATAAAATATATATACATTAATTTTCATTCAGGGTTATAATACCATTGTTGGTGAACGGGGAGGACTATTATCTGGTGGCCAAAAACAACGAATAGCTATAGCCCGAGCTCTAGTACGTAACCCACGGATATTACTGTTAGATGAAGCTACATCTGCCTTGGATCCAAATTCAGAGAAGCATGTCCAGGATGCATTGGAAAAGGCGAGTAAAGGGAGAACAACAATAATTGTGTCGCACCATTTATCAACAGTAACAAATGCTGATAGAATATTCTACATAGATGGTGGTGCTTTAGTCGAACAAGGTACCCATAAGGAACTAATGGATAAAAAAGGCTATTACTTCTTATTAGTAAATGCGTCTTCGAAACCAAGCAGTAAGTTTAAATGAATATTAAATAATAAGTACTATATTTTGTCAAACTTCTAAGATATAGCGGATATAGTGGTAGATATAGCATAACCTAAGCATATGAAAATCTTAAATTATTCTGTAATTGTAATTGTTCAACTCCTATACGGTAGTAATATTTTCATTTTTGATAAAAAATCGCGGAGCCATTCATCTGTTTCGAAATATGGGCTATAAAATTCTAAAAATCATGGTACGATAGTAAGAAGTTCAATACTCGTGAAGAAAGGCTTCGTGTAGTACATGAGGCTGTTCAAAATGTTCTGGAGGACATTCATTCTGAAGATACGAAATCCGGTAATATCCACTTTGACCTTTTAAAAAATGTCCACACTGCGTCCTTGAAAGTTTAAAACTTTTCTCTCGATCGTTATTTATACAAGAAAAGGTGGATCTGCGAAATTTAGACAATTTAAACGAAAATGTACGTAATTCGCTCACGCTATCATTGCGACTGTACGACTTTTTTCTTTAATTTTTCTTTTGCTTGTTGGGGTAGGTGCTTTCCTGTTCAAAAGTATGGTTCGATGATACTCATAAATGTAGCTCAATTTTCATCTCTCCGCATCGTCCTCATCTCTTGCCCAATTTGAAAATTTTGTTCTAGTCGCTGTGGACGAGGTATTGTGCCCGGCGCATTTTCTCAGTTTGTTTTCGACAACGCTGCTTTTAATGCGACGTAAGTACACGAAATTATTCGCCACAGAATGCTCTACAAAAAAGTAAAAATCGAATTGATCGAATAATAGACACAAACTATTTCATATAATTAAATTTTGGTAAAAAAGATCCTTAGATGCGCGAATAATAGGAGAATATTATTTGAGAATGCATAAATTGAGAAGAGATTGGGAATTAGGAATTGAGATATAGAGGTTTGGAAAAATAGATTATAAAAATAGATTTATGCTATCTAGCGGCTAAAATTTGAAGTTATTCACTTGTTAATTGATCTTGAGATATGTAGGGTAGCGTTTGGTGTTAAAAACCCAAAACATGACATTTTGACCTAAACTCATGTTTTGTCCTGTACTAAAAATTTTACTCTGGCAAGATAAGGTCCCTTTTGTCGACGCGTCACATATGAGAAAACGTCCAATTCGATATACCTTAAATGTACAATATATTGTATAATATATAAATTATAACAATACTCGCAAATACAATATTATTAATTCTATAATCATCTTATGTTTTAGATACGGCTAATGAGATATCCAATACAGCGAAAGAAGAAGAAGTATTATCAATAATATCCACTGAAGAATCGAGTCGTTTATCCCTAAAACATGTACCAGATGTCATAGAAAACATAGCTGAGGAAACGAACCCAGTTTCTATGAAGCAATTATTTAAAATGAACTCACCGGAATGGCACTATATTTTAATTGGATGCGTGTCGGCTATTGTTGTAGGGTCAACATTGCCGGCATTTGCAATTATTTTTGGAGAATTTTATGGGGTAATTATTTTTTAGCTCGTGAAATTTTTTTTTTAATTAGGATATCATAGCGACTCAGTATCTTATTCACTACACCCCGATGAATTGTTTATAAATAATGACATTATTTTTACATATTCAGTTTTGTTATAATTTTATTAGCAATGGATATTTTATTCCTCTACCATGATTACTAGAGACCGGAAAAAAATGCATTTTTAAATTCATTTTAGGCACCTAAAAAAGGCTGTAAAAAATTCAAAAAATGC
>JANTOP010033170.1:0-11465 GCA_027564815.1 Symmerus nobilis | reverse complement strand
TATTACTTAATAAATAATCGACTCAAAATCGATTGTATAATGTTCAGGACATGTATGGGCAGTGTAATCAACCTAAACATGAAAAACGACAACATTTGCACAAATGCTTATTTTTAGCTCTACTGAAAATTTGGTTTTGGAAGATAAGGTCCTTTTTCCTATGGAACATCACAAATATGGTTTTTAATGGATTACTTGAATATCCACTTGGTCTAACTTATTTACAAACCAATTTTCTCAATCCTACCTGCTTACAGTGGCGTGCGGTAATTATCTCCATAAGGTGTGCACAATTTTGAAGAACATACCACCTTTATTAGTTTCATTGCATTAGGACTAGGACTCTTACTACAGAAAGTTTTCCTACGAGGACCTGATTTTTTGAAGTTATTTAAAAAATACAACTTTATTAGATAGCCCTTTAACTTTTATATCTCATTATCTCAATTAAACCATTCCTTAAATGCTCCGTAAACGAAATTTTAAAATTTTTAATTGCCTGGGAGAATATAACGCATTTTCGAAAAAGTGGTATATATGGGAATACCCACGTCCCACGCCTAACCCTTACCAAAATTCGGGGTTTGATTGCTTTTTAATTTTAATAAATCAATTAATTTATCTGATGATTAGGAAATAATACTGCTTCTTTACATTTTCCAAGCCCGGAAGAAAACCCGTGCAATATTCAGTTCGTAAATTAAAGATAATTACAAGGGAAATTCACTCTTTTTATTTGATTAATTAAATTCTAATTAAATCTGAAGTTTTATCACAAAAGCTTAAAGAAAGCTTTCTGTTTGAGATATTTTTTTTATTCAAATAACGAATATTTTATTTTATTCCCGTAACGAAATTTGAACTTTTGAAAAAATCTTTATTGATTACCTCAAAGCTTGATAAAAGCTTTTAATAAAATCTTTAGTTTGAGATCTGCTTTTTATCCGAATAATTAAATTTAATTAAAACTTAAAGTTTTCCCAAAAAGCTTTTGCAAAATTTGAAAGCTTAAAGAATTTCTCTAAGAAGCTCAATTAGAGTCACCAAACTTCATTGAAAGCTTTTGATACAAATTTATTTTTTATTTACTTGGAATCTACTTTTTTCATTGGATTACTGAAGATTAGAATTTGAAAGCTCAAAGAAAGCTTTAAGTTCCGAATGTGACTTTATTCCAGATTACAAAAATTTCAGAACTTTTTTCTTCTATTTAGACAATTTTGGGCAAAATTTCATTAAAATTTGAAGTCGAAGTAGTCAACTAAAACACTCGGAACGTTAAAAGTTAAACAAAAATTAAGGAAATTTCGGAAAATTTCCAGCAAAACAAACAAATGTTTTGATAAAATTAAAAAATTTTGAAAGAATTCAATAAGTCAGTATTTGGATGATTTCGTTTAATTGATATTCTTTATTTTTTAATTTAACTTCAATCAAGGCTTATGAGAAATTTGATCATATTTCAGGTGTACTATATTACTTATTAGGTAATACTACCTAATAATATTAGGTATTACTACCAGCTTATAATATATTTTAATTCAATGGAAGCTATTTAAGAAAAAATATCAACTGAACAGTTACGTACATATAAAACACGTAGTTTAAAAAAATTATAATTCGCAGCAATTACATATTTTGGAGATGTTAATCAGCTAATTTTGATTTGCAATATTATTTATTTCTGAGAAATGTTTCCTCAAAGTAAAAAAATAAACGTTTTAAAATTATCCAGAAATCAATTTGAATTTTATAGTTAACGATTGTTATTGATGGATTATGGGGATTTTTTTTACTGTAAAAATAATAAGTTAATGTTAGTATTGCGGTGATAGATTTCTGTGAATATCATCAAGGCTTGCCCCAGATAAAAATATTTTATTTTATTTCTTTTTACACAAATCGACGTGGTCTTAAGTGTATTTTTAGCAATATTTGTCTTATGATTTTCTTTTTATTTCGTTTAATTTTTTTTTTCATTCATTTAATTGTTAATTTGTATTCAATTGATCGCGTGAGATCATCACGTTAATTTGCAATTATAATGATTTTTTTGGTAAATAAAAACTGAAAATAAAAATATAGTAACGGTTCACAGAAATTTTATCCTATTTGAATTAATTGAATAAAAAATTAAACCTTTTTTTCATAACGATTATAAAGAAGCATATTATCATTTTCTAACAGTTTTCATTTAAAAATAAAATCCACCATTAATTATCTATAAATTAACTAATTATACAATTTATGAATTAAAAATTCATTTACCTATAATTATTTTTTTCCAACAATTTGATCTTAAGAATTAAGAATAAGAAATACATGCACCTAATTGTTGTAGTAACTTTGAAATTGTAAATACATTGAGGGTATACCCACAGTTCAAATATTACGTGACCAGTTTATCATTATCTGGTAATATAAATAATAAATAAAATTATTTTTAATGATAATCAGACATGTACTTAAATAGCCAAGCCTATGGCATTCTGTTAATTGTATATATTTATAAATATATTTTAACCTGCAACTTTTCGGGAATTAGATATACTCGTAGAGACAGTGAATGTCACGAAATTAAGATAATTTTAAAAAGAGAATCATATAGTATACATGAGACAAACACCTTTAAAATGACCTCGTTTTAGCCTTTTAAATTTAATTAAAAAAATTAAATTGCACTATAGGTTTCGGTTTTTCAAATTTTTTTAATCTTCAAATTGTCATAATAAACTTGACTTCCTTTACAACTCGATATTATGCATATTGTCTCAAATAAAATTATTATTTACTCTTTAATCTTTATCATTTAGTCTTCAAATTATTGAAATAAATTGATGTTTCCGAATATCAAACGCCTTACCAAACCTCTTCCTAACAAAACGCGACCCGTCTTCTTTGAATTAATAAATTATTCATTTTCAATCTCCTTGGTTGTCGATGATAGTTCATTGAGTTTTTAGTCCTTAACAAGTTGTTCTGATAAAAACTCAGTTATCACCTTGATGAATCTTTAAGGTAAAGAAATTTAAGAGAGGTATGTTGTTATGGTCCATTAATTGAATTGACCTTACTTGATGATAAAAAGAAGAGTTAGGAGAATATCAAGAATTACAAGTTATAGCAATTATAAAAACATCATGCAATTAATAAAATGAAAATTTAAGACGACAAAAAAAAAGTCTATGATCGGATTGTCTTATTTACTTACACAAAACGCTACTAATTTATTTAATATTTATTATTAACAGTGGAAACAAGCAGCAATTGTCCCTATTGTCTAAACAATTTGGATCATTTTCCATTTAATATCCATTTGATTATAATGAAGAAAATGCACCCATTGTATAAGAGAAACAAACAAAATGAAAAGTTAATGGGTGTTAAGATTGCGTGAATGATTTTTGAAATTTATCTGAAGTAATGAAAAGTGTCTTCCACTGATATTATGCTTTCTAATGTAGTTAATATACTGGTACCTTACGAATTAACAAAATAGTTTCTATGGAAAATTAAAAATTTACTAATCTCTATCAATCTCATGCCATTGTTATTTGTGATAGTTTTCTTAACAAGATGAGCGTAACATAGCCTGTTAAACCTAATATAATTGATATTAAGAGAAATGGTCTTTTAGTATACAATATCGAGCATGATCTTTGAAAATTATTTACATTAACATTATAGATATTCGTGGATAATTTTTCCATTATATTCCTAATTTGGATATGCCCACAATACGAGTACATTGTAAATTGTAGGTGTTTTTTTTTAAATTAAAATGGTAATAATTGATCTTATTACAGATATATAAATGTAAATATATATATTTAAGAATAAAATTAATAATTTACTTTATTTGCATAATAATGACCGGAAAACATTTCGAGTACGTTGCTATTATTTTTGTAATGTACTGCTCAATCCATGTTTCCGAGACCATCAAAATTTCGACAACAAAATGAGTCATAATGAATGTACGTACTTTGTATTGTTAACAATAATTTTACAATTTATTTAGAAAAATAAAAACAATTACCGGGGAAGACAATTAATTTCGAAACATGTAAAAAAAATACCATATGTTTCTTTGGGTTAGAAGTTAATTCAAGTGCAGACATCATCATAAGCTAAAGTTGAACTTTTAGAATTGATCTACTAAGCTTTTGTTTCATATATCATTGAAAATATATTCTGAAATTGAGAAAATGCGGAAGCTTAGTTACTATTTTATATGTAGTTTCAAAGCAGTAACGTCTCTTTAGAAATATTTTCTATATTCAGTATTACTTTAAGATAAGTAATTAATAACTAGTACGATAAATTAAGATAATCACATTTACGGATTATAATTCTAGAATTTTCCTTGCTTTTTATACAGTCTAATATAGTATAGAAGTCAATTCATGTCATGTAAAAATGCCACGAAATTATAATAAATTTTGCCAAAATATGAATAAATTAGTTTTAGTGTCAATTTGTCCTCAAATTCCGTACACACCCTGTATAATATAATGTATTAATCACTTAAGCGAGCAGTCAAGATCTGCATAAAATTTGCAGAATTTTATGACGCTTTTATGACCCCTTAACAAATGTTACAATCTCTTCGGCCGAAAAAATAATTTAAAAACGTCGAATGTTGCTTTGTTAGATGGGTACAAATAAAAAATTAAATATTTCGGAAAAGTTGAAATTTATCAAAGAAAAATAAAGGATGTTGGTTGAGGGTTTGCACTTAGAAATTTTAATATCGGGCATCGCGACACTTGATCCGGATTTCCCAAATATTTTCTTCAGATTCAAAAGAAAGTAATGATGCAGGAAGTTTATAAATTAGTTGAGGAAAATTAGAAAAATATTAAAACTAAACTTATCGTACAAAAGCTCTAAAAAATTTTAAACTCCCAATAAGCTTTTTTTTCCCAATATTATTTTAAATGTATTAAAACCTTTTTTCTATCCAGATAACGATACTTTAACAAAATTTCAAATTTTCCACAAAAAAGCTAAAAAAATATCGAAAGCTCAATGAAAGTTTAAAATTAAAATTTCACTTTATATAATTTGGAATCAAAATTTTATCCTATTCATTAAATTTAAATGTAATATCGAATTTTCGTAAAAAGCTTATCCAAACTATTAAATGCGCAACGAAAGCTCTAAGTTTCGAACTTAATTTTGTTGCGTTAAAAAATCTATTTTCTAACCAGATTGCGGCCTTAAACGAAATTTTAACTTTTGAGAAAATAAAGCTTAAAAAATCTCGAAAGCTCATTAAAAGCTTAAATTTAAAATAGTATTTTATATAATTTAGATTTTAATTTTTATTCGATTCATTAAATTTAGACAAATTATGAAAGTTTCGCAAAAAACTGTCTCAGTCCATTGTAAGCGCTAAGTAAGTTTCGAACTTAAATTTTACGTTTAAAAAATTTTCCCAAAAATAAAAAAAAAAAATGCTGCTAAAAAATCTTGAAAGTTCATTGAAAGTATAGTAATTCTAGCTTTCAATTCAAAGCAATTCATTAAAGCTTTTGTTGAGGTTTTAACTTTCCACAGAGCTTTTTAACGAAAGTATACTAAATCGTATTCAAATTTATTTGGAAGATAAAACAGATTAGATAATGAATAAAATAATATTTTAATTAAAAGCTTGGGATAAGCTTTGGGAATTTCTTACAGCTTTTACACACAGTTTTAAATTTTAATAACGTTAAATGATTGAGAGAGAAAATAGATTTCAAAACGTTTAAATTTAAAACCGAAATGTAAAAAAGATCGTATATTTCAGGTGTGATCTGCGCCTTCCGGGCAACAGACTGCACGCGACTGTATATAATAACAAAAAAAAAATTGTAAAAATAATCAATGTTATCAAATTCAATAACAATAACAAAATTGTTAAAAAGCGCTCACATTTTATTTGTCATAACCTGTAAACCATTGATGCGGGATAAATTTGGTTTATGAAAAAGTTGTAGGAAATTATGTTCTGCACAACTTCGTAAATAATTTGCAACCTTGAAAAACGCAGCGGAATCGAGATATTCTCCTAAAACCATTTGGCCGCCATTTTACAAGAATACGGCGCCGGTGGCGACTTCTTTTCTTTTCAAATTTCCAGATTTCATAAGGCCCTCAGAATTAACCAAATATCCAAATTTACACTTTCCCCGACCTTTTGCAAGACAAAACTAGGGTTAGTATATTTCACTATATAATAAATATTTATTAGAGCGGAATAAACAATAATAGAAAATTACATTCGTTTCCCCTATCTCTTCTACAGATGTATAACCGCTTAACTTATTTCTTTAAGGTAATTCGGTTCACGGGGATAGGCAGCGCCGAATTTAACATTGCTGAAACCCTAAGCTATTACATAAATGAGGCCCCTATTTATGAACTAGGATCTATTATATTTAGAATTTGAACTTTTTGAAAATTTATTTTTGAATTTCTTTAAGAATTTGAATATTTTTTGTCGATAGATATAAATTGAGGAACATATAGTCATACTGGGGAAACGACCCAAATTTAAATGTTTTAAACGTCTTTTTACTATGATTCCGGTGTCACCTAAATTCCTATAAGTACTAAGATTTCTATACGTTTAGTCCTGATAAGAAGTTCGATTATAATCGATGATTGATAAGAAAAGAAACGGCATTGTAAGAGATTTTATACATGCGCATTATCGAACGAGCAAAATCTATAACGAATATCTAACATTGGGATTCATAATTCGTTTTGTACTTTTTTTTTTGTATATAAGAAGGCAAATTATCTACATCTAAATTTGAATACGGGATACTGTGCCATAAATTTTGAATAGAAACACATTAATCAAATATTTAAAATTTAGAAAATTGTTTAAGAGAAAGCAAATTTGTATTCTTATTACTACAAATTTTATATATAAAAATTCCGTAAGTAATTTAATTGTCTTCCCTTCCAAGTAGGGCTTTACATTACACAATGTTCACAATACATCACTTAGATCTAGTTAAATTTCAACAAGTTGTATGGATATAGTTACCATCTTTTAAGCCTTTTATTGCAATTTCATATAATAAATACTTTACGTGTATTTATTTACATTTAAACTCATTTAAGTTTTCCATTAAATTAATGAAACCGAAATGTTGCAATTGCATAAATCATGCATTTTATTTAAAATTTATAAGTATACCTACATACAATGCATGTGACATATTTATTGTAAAATTATTAACAATTTCTTAATCCCATGCAATTGTAAAATTATTTATTTATTTTTTTTACTTATATATATCTATATACATAAAACTTATTGTTATATTTATTTAAATATAAAAAAATGTAAAATAAATAAAAAAACATGAAGAGCGAAAAAATAATAAATACAAAGTAAATAATTTAAAAAAAAAAATTAAACAAGGAGGCACCAAAATGTTAAGATTTATTTAGTTGCACCGATTTTACATTATTTATTTAATTTTACTTTTGTTGTTGTTGTTTTCTACTTACATTGGTATATTGTGCTTGTTACTTATAATTTCAATGCCATCGTCGTGCGCAACTTTACTCAATGCATTTATTGCACACAAGATTTTCTTTGAACAGAAGAACAATATCAGGTTCGTCGTTTGTTGTCTTTCGTTTTAATTTTATGGTTTAATGTCCATGTCCAGGTATCTCAAAATGTTATATTTCTTGATAAATTTACTTGTTCCTAGTAATATTAAAATTATTAACAGTTTAAGAAATTGAAAAAAAAAGTTAAATTTAAGATTTAAAATATAGAGAATCAAAAAATAAATTTGTCTCTTGATGATAACTGACCAATGTTATCATTCATGGAACAATGAATTGATGCCAATCCAATAATAATCAACCATAAATAATTATCTATTAGCAACTTTTTCCATCCTTTGTTTTCAGAGAAAATCTTTTATTAATTTTTTCAATTTTAAAATTGACAAAAAATGAAGGTTGGTCGGTAATAATGATGTACTCGTATAATGTAAACTGCAACCATATAATAATTTTGAGTGTGGGGGCGGTTTTTTGTCTCTAACCATTCATTATTTTACTGAGCAATACACTAATGAAATCCGGTTTATTTTGAGGACAGAAATTGCAACAACCTAAAGTCAATATTAAATACATGATTTACTTGTAGGGACCATAGTTCCAAATTCATTTGCCGCACATAAACGATAATGTTTGGCAACGAATCGCAATCAGGAACCTCTAAAGTTTTATTGAAGGTAAAAAATATCTATAGAAATGTGTATATAGTGAGCAAAAATATTTTGTTACGCTATGATTTAAAATAATGAATATATTCAATATAAGATATAAAACCTTACATGTTTTTCTATTGATTTCTTTTAAATCTTTGTTAATTAGATTCAATTTTTTGAATAGTTGGCAACAAACAAATTAGAATATAAAGAATAATATTAAAATCCGAATTGGTTTGCTGAGGACTAGAGTGTTCTAACTCTTCTATTAAATTTTTTAATTAATTTATTATCTTTTAAATAATGTTTATTCGTTTAAAAACCACGCTAAACAATACATTGAGGACTTAGATTAAATTTAAATAAATATCAATTTCATCATCATCTCGTCTTAAAACGGCAATTTTCCTAAAAATTAGACTTCAACTTTTCAATTCGGTCTTCACGATTCATATTCAAAATATATGGATATAAATACAATAAATTTTGCAGATAGTAGATTTGTTCATTAATCCTACAATATTTTGTAGGCATTGCAAATAATATAATAAGGCAAGAGTAATTAAAAATTTGTATCTCTGGAAAAAAATAAATGATTTAAATAATCCAGGAAAAGAGATCACCGGATTACCTTGATTATAATGAATAAAATATAATAAGACTTGATATGATGTTAAAAACCACTTCATTTTGAAATAAATCAAAAGAGAACTTTTGTAGTACAAACCATTTAACATTATCATGCCATTCAAAATTATTTAAATATTATAACATTATAGTTTCTCTAGAGTTGACTTAATAAAAAATTGTATTGTAGCAGTATAGAGGACTGACAAATGAGCAGACCTGACTCAACGAGCTAAGATTCGCTCTTCGTTGCCTTTTGCTTATTGTTTAAAAATTCATTAACGACTAGAGTCTGCCAGCCCGATGGTAATACTGTAACACGTTGTCCCTAATTCAAAAATCAGATTCGATTAGAAATTGCAAGCTGTAGATTGGAAACAAACTTATGCCTCTACCAATCCATATCCACTGAGTTCTTCCAATCTACAGTTTGTAATATTCTATCTTCTCATGTTAACCATATAATTCCAATAGAGATAAATTCAGGATCGAAAGTAATAATAAGTATAGTATAGATGCTTTGTATACTAATTCCGAATTAAATTTAGAGTCCCTCAATGTAGTCTTGGATTTACTATTGTATTATTCCTTTTATTTGTTAATGCTATTCCAAATAAATATGCCCCAGTGTCTTAAGTATGCTGACGAGTTCCAAATAAAATTGTTTGAAACATTCATTAAAAACATCAACGATTGTAATTTATTACAGTTAGATTTTGTAATCATATTTTCAAACATTTCTAGAATTTTACAATTTAGAAGAAGATTTCCTAATTTTCAAAAATTTTCCGATTAAAGCGAATTTATTGTCGTAAAATTTCTATCATGATATGTTTCACACTTAGCTAGAGGCCTATCACTAAGTCAGACGGCTCATCACTGTACTGGATATTATTTATAAATTGAAAAAATTCGCCAGGAAATAAATATTGAATATAATAGAAAGTACAGTATTTACACAAAAATTAAGATAAATGATAACTCTTGAGAGCTGGTTGGATTAAGGAACCACAAATCAAGGTGTGGTAATTGGCCAACGAATTAGAAGTGAAATAAAAGTAATAAATTATGAAGAGGAAACAGTGCAAAAATCAAGCCGTTGCTGTAGTTGAATGAAAAAATAGTTGTACTTTAATTAAATTAAAAAGGTTTTAAAAGAGAAACTTCAATTTGTTATATAAAATAAAGAATGAGAATAAAAAATGTGTTCCTATTAATTGCCAATTTTCCAAAATTTCTCGATTTTGTTGAAATTTTCCGATTTTGAAAACATTCCTTATTTTCGGATCCTACATTTTATCAAACGTTCCCAATTTTTTTGAACTTAAGCGTCTCGATTTGGAAATATATCCGTCTACCCGTGTATATAATCCGTGCGAAGATTTATAAGTGTGTATACCTATACTCCTTATCGAATTTAGAATGGCGTATAGTGGCGAATAGTGGCGTGAGGTCATCTCCATGAGGTGGGCAGAATTTTATTTTTCAAGCCATTGAACTGTTGAAATCGCGCCAACGCAATATTAAGAAATTCTTGAACTTTTTCGTTCGATTTGGTATTTTATGTAGCTAGGAGATACTGAAAACTCGAATATTCAACTTGTTCCTAAAAATATTTAGATCAACATATAAGTAATACTCCTTAGAATTTCATTACATTTTCAGAATTCGCAGATCTGATTTTTGATTAAATTTTAAACTGACAATGTACGCTGAGAATTTAATCAAAATAACTTATGTTTTTCTTAATTTTTTCAGCACAAGTCGAATAAAGTAAGTAATAAGTCCATGTTTAGGATAAATCCTGATTTTTCATCTTTTTTCTGAACTTCCTGGCATTCCATTATTTTTCTTTGAATTTTTATTTATATTTTCTTAGTTTTTAGCTGAAAATTATATTTTCCTGGTTTTTCTCTACTTTTCTTGATTTTTTAAAGAATTTATTATTAATGTTATACCTTTTTTGGGACCTTTAAATTTTTAGAAAATTTCTCGAACACTGAAACCCCAGAATTTAAATCTTCATTCGAAAATTTTTCGTATTTCAGGAAGTTTGAGTTAAAAAAATTATCAATATATCGTCCAACTCCACCAATTTCATGAAAACGGAAATTTTAATAAAGATTCCTATATCTTACGAAATCGGATCGATAGAAAGGAAAAACATAAAAATCTGGATAAATAAATGCGTCGAAATAAATATTTAGCAGACAAATTTAACCAGAACATGATGCAGAAATAAATTTGGCACAAAAACCTTGCATAACAATTTCAAAATAAAGTATACCATAAATTTCAAGGCCTACATTTATTTTTATTATCAAAAATTTGAATATTTCTATGATGGCCTTGTTCCTTCAAAGAAATTCCTTAACTTCTTACTACCCATCTCAGGAATTTTCTCGGTAAGAGATTATTGTTTGTGTATTTTTACCAATTTTTGACAATTTTCTCAATATTTGATATTTTGAGATAATTTCATTTAAATCAATTGATTTATTTAAACAGAATAATTGATCTAAATCAGCGGTGCACAGCGCCTAACACATAGGGGTATTTCATACCCCCATATAAAAGTGAAATTAATTAAAATTAACATGGGAATTA
>JANTOP010033159.1:0-11465 GCA_027564815.1 Symmerus nobilis | reverse complement strand
TTAGCTAAAATTTCAAATTTATAATTTTTAGGAATAGCCAAAAATATTTAAAGAGTGGCCCGAATGATATTTTAACTAATAGCAATTCCATACAAAAATTTGTCACCCTAATGTAGGGGGCCACTAAATTTAATTTGTGTAAAAAATTTTTGTTTCTTTGCTGGTATTTCTCAAATCACTAGACTAAAGCTATGGTTTCCTAATAACGGTGCCGTTATATAGCCGTCATACAAGTATATATTGTATTATTCCAACAAGATAAAAACGTTGCAATGTTGTACGTTGCATTCTACGAGAAAAAACGTTGCAAAATTGTTTATCACCGCTATAATGGCCGTCGCGTGAATGACGGCACCCCTAACTTACGTTCGTCCACAAGCAACGCTTTTTGTATAGAGAACGTTTTCAGGAATAATGTAAACGACAAATTTATAAGAAATCTGATCTGATCTACCAAAAAGACCTTCGAACGGATTCTTTAGGATTGATATTTCTTGAGATTTGAGCTTTGACTATTTAAAAATGAGATCGATTAATTGATTTAATAAATAAAATCGCCATTCATCCAGCAAATCCTTAAAACATTTTCATTGACAATTCAGAAATTTCCATAAAAAAATAGCCTAAAAATATTACGAATTAATAATATTTTAATGGAATAAAAACTATATACGCAAGAGAGTCCTTAAAATCTTAAATAACATGCGATATCCCATTAAAAAATATCCCCGTGAAAACATGAGTATGAATGATATTCCTGAACACTTTTTTTTCGAATTACCAGGAACTTACATTATAATGTATAAGTCTCAGATTTATAGTGATATACTTCCAGTTCGGATTCTGATCCGGAGTCGAGAAGTATTGATCCAGGATTACCAATAAATAGTTTTGTAAACTCCTCTTAGTTAGTTTAGTTCCTTTAGACAGAGATTTAAATAAATCCTGTAACAGAAGATTGTTTTGCTTCTCAATTAATTTAAGGGGGGACATCACTTTTGAGTTTCCAAAACAAGGGCAAGTGTACAAATTATTTTTAGAAGAACCGTATTACTGTAATGAAAAATGAATTTGTTTGAATACCTTTAAGCACATTTGAAAATTTTTTATTAAAAAAAAACAAAATGGCTAGCCGTAATGCTGTCGGGCGGGAGATCCGATTCCGGGAACACGGATATGCTTGAAATTGAGAAAACCAAAAAGGAATTAAAAGTATATTAGTTTATCTCGTCCTTTAGGAAAAGGAGATTCTTAAAAAAAATTTTTGTAAAAAGTAGACAAATTTTAAAAAATATCCCTGTTTTTTTGGCAATATTTATTTAAAAAAAATCCAATTTTTTGATTTAAAAAAATCGGCTCCCCTCAAAGACGAGATAACATATCTACAAATACCAGGAAAGCGAATCATAAATTACAGGCGGGAGAATCGTGTCCCGTTTTAAAACATGGTTTCGAGTGGTTAAATTAGTTTAAAGTTTTAAGAATATTGGTTTTGTTATCATTTATTGCTGTGCACTGTCGCACAAACGCATCCACAGTGACCCTAAAAAGTCGAATTTTTAAAAATCCTTTTGACCACATATTGGCACGGTTGTACGGTGTACAGCATTGCTCCCGATGTTTTTTAAAAGATGGCTCCAGCGGTGAGTGCTGGCCGACATAGTAGATCAGAAATGCCATTATAGTAATCTTTAATATCTGTGACCATAATGCCATAAAAAGATTAGTGAATTCGTGTCGCAGCATAAATTTATTCTTGATTGAAAATGTTAGTTTTTGAGCCAAATTCTCATCATTTGCGGGAGGTTTTAATTTTCTGCTTCCATTTGTAAAAATCTGATACTTTGAATCATAAATACATAACCATTTTTTCACAATAAACCCTCCAATTTTGGAAAAAATACGGCGAAAGCAAAGTTGCACACCTAATATGTAGAGTAGATTAAATTATTATTAAGGGCGTATACCACAGATTATAATTACGCTCACATATGTCACAATTATTTTGATCCCCGAATCCCGGTTTAGGTCTATTCCCTCAGCAAGATTTTTATTGTCACAGAGTACTCGCAGGACTATTTGCGACAAGCCGCAATTATTTCCATGATCGCAAGTGTAGTCGCGGACTGCACGCCCGAATACCAATCTTTCGCCTCAAGTTTAACTTGCGATGATCTAAATTTCTTGTTATGCGATAAACGCAACTCGGTCTCATTTGAGATCACCCAGCAATCCGTAATGCGGTAGATTTGAGAACTGTAAGAGTTAAATAGAATATAGGTATTCGAGAACGCCTCAACCGCGGAACAGTCGCAGGCTTTCTATTGCCGCATAGTACTCGCAAAAATCTTGTTGGGTCCCGAGAGCAGCAAAATTTCCAAAATTCCCAGGAAATCATGGGAAGCACGCGGGTTAACAATTACGGGTTAACAATTTCATACGAATAGTCCTTATAAAAAAACATTTATGGTCTGTTTCTAAGAACAGGGTAACTAGGTAATCTTTAGTGATACTAAAGAAGGACCTATTGGATAGAAAAACATTTTTTCTGTGAAGTAATCTTTTCATTTAACGTTGTATCGTCTTTCAATAAGCCAATAAAAAATACCACTCAAATTTGCGACAATATTTTCATACATGTACTGTTCAAAATCAAAATTTTTATTTTTAGACAATTCAAAAGTGTCCGTGAGGACTTTCAGAACAATTTTTTTTCTAATAATAATAATTTTGACTTTCAACCTTAAATATTTGCAAGTGGTCGTCAATGTATTATTTAAATTTTTAATTATTTAAATTCAAATATATATTTACATATTGTGAGTAAGTAGCATCCATAACCTAAAGAATGGCTCCTTTCATAACGAAACAAACTAATATGTATGAATTTAATTCTAAAATCTAGCTTACTATTCCCTTTTCGACTTGCTTGTTATATTAGAGAACTCGTCAAGATATCCCGAGATCAAATTCATTATGCACGGAAAACATACTGTTGGAATTAAAAAAATTAATTAATAAATTGATCAAATATCTCGCAAGAAAAGAGGAATTTTCATAACATTTTCTTTATGCATGTCGTTTTATCTTGTGTATGGATCGCTTAAATTGAGAAAATCATTTTCTTACATTTGGAAAATTGATCTTAACAACAGTTTAAATTTACAATATTTTTTTTAAAATTGAGTTTGTATTCCGTATCCGTATTATTTGTACCACCGTACAAACGTATCCGTATTATTTGACGTTATTCAATATTAAGAATGCAAAAAAAGAAATTAGGTGAATGGCCCATAGTGACTATAAAGATCCGTCGAATCAAGGTTAAACTTTTATATTTAAATTAACCTTAAAGGCTAAATACATAAATTTAATTCCATTGAAAAACAAGATATTAATTAAAAGTTAAATTTAATGAGGCAACGACAAGTGGATGGCTTGAAGCAATATTATAATAACCTAGACGGACATACCATACGACAACAAATTTTCTAGTTCGTTCCGGTTCTTTTCTATACTTTCTATTATTTATAAGCCCATAAGTTCAATTCAATACGTAATATCAGGAATTGTTGCGGCTATATTGAGTCTTTACTGTACGCGACTATATATTATCGATATTTATACATTTAGTAATGTACTTTGTTTATTTTAAAATTTATTATGTATTATCGTATTATTTAAAACAAGACTTTAAACTGGCTCGTGAAATAAAAGTAAATGTAAATAGGTTCGAAAGTAAAAGTATAATTTTTTCGGTTGATTAGATGAATTTAGGAATGAAAAAAAATACACATTTACGATGGAAATTATTAAATAATAATTTTTCATTAATTATATTTATAAGATTCCTGCCCCATTCATCGAAAATAAATTAATATAAATTTTATAATTTTTATTTTTAACACTTCCTCAAATCTAAAAATATTATTTTAATTTTATTAATTCGAAGGACGAATTACGAAATAATTTTTTTTTTGCTTGAAAAATTTTATGGACTTAAAATTGGTAGATATTTTTAACACAAATAATTGTTGGTGGATTTACAATTTTTTTTTCGTCGTATATTCTTTAATTGAGTAAAGTGTGGGATTCGATTTTAAAGAAAGGTCAAATCTGAAAACCAGGAAGAGAAATGATTTTAAAAAATTAATGTTAATACAGGTATTTCTTGAAAGATATTTGAATATGGAAATTAATGGAGATTAGAGTGGTCTCATCGTTGAGTTTTTTTTTTTCTGTTAAGGAATATTAAATAATTTAATTAGATAAACTTTGGCGAGATTAATTGGTGATATCATAAGAAGTTTTAGTCTCGTTTACGTTTCACAAAAAACTCTAGATTGAAGATTCGATGATTATTGTTGTCAAAAAAATTGATTTGAAAAAAAAAGAAATTAATTCGCTTATTCAAAAAAATATCCCAAAAATTTCCTAAATAAACATAGTACAAAATTAATTATCGGAGAAAAATTTCCCAATTTTCAATTTTCACGAAAAATTTATCTTTCGAATATTAAAAAGAAAACCGCAAGAAATATCCCCCCAAAAATTTCCCATTATTAAAATGTTCCAAATTTAGAACATAAATAGAAAGTAGATCATTTAAAAAAAATATCCCATAGTCGAGAAATAATATCCCATAGTGAGAAAATTATCCAAGAAAAATAATTTCCCATAATAATAATAATAGTGTCTCGCAAAAATATAACTTCCCGTGAAAATTGTTTTTTTTAATAAATATCCCAGAAAAATTATTTCGGGTTTAAATTTTGCATTTCGACAAGGAATATCGGAAGTGAAATTTCTTTTCGCAATATTTTTCCTTAACGTAATGTCGCAGTGTTTATACAACTCGTGTAATAGACTTTGATTAGATTAGAATGATTAGAATTTCTCCAGTCTATAGGAAACCGAACATACCATTTGGAAAGCTTCTCGACCCTTTTGTAGAAAATAAGTATATCATTTCTTATGATCAGCTAGTTTTCAGAATATCTGTAGATAAATAACTGGAAAACGATAGGACATCTTAAGAAAATTCCCACCACTATACAAAATCACTTACCGTGGAAGAATCTTCCGTAGCTAAGTGACTAAAATTTTAAACCCTCTAACTAATCAAGTAATAAAAAATCGATTTTTATATTGAAATAATCAAATTTTAACTAAAAACATGGACCATTGTCCTTTTTTTAAGGCCATTTATCAAAAGTGAATCTTATAATCTGAAATTTGCAACAGGCGTACCTAAAATAGGCCTAGAATGATTGGTAATAAATTAGACATACCGTTTCTAGTAAATATATTGAAGAATTATTATTTATTTACTTACTGGCTATATCCAAGGATCCACGATTTCGAATAATAAACGACTTAAATTTAGAATTAGTTGAGCTATTTCAATGAGCCACAGTATCACTTTTTGGGTCGGTGAACTAATCTTAGGTCTTCGTCAATACATTTCGGGTTAAATATGCTCTTCATGAATTTCCCTAACTATTCCCGATTTATTGTGATCTTTCTAGGAAATCTCAACGCATTTTCTTCGAAAATTTTGCGCCTTTTCGACTCTTTCTCCACTTTATTACTTTAACCTGTCTTATCCCTACTATTTCTAGACGTTTTTTATTTTATTCAACTTTTACAATTTCTCACAAATGATTGGAAATTTATTTAGCTTTCTTTCGAAACTTTTATGATGTTCCAGTCCAGGCCCTTTCACTGGTCAAAATTCGGGATAACGTAGAGAAAAATTCGGGAAAAAATTGGAAAAATTCGAAAAGTTGCGAAAAAATTGTAAAAGTTGGGAGAACCAGTTCAAAGTCAAGAAGGAAAATTCCTATCGGGTAAACTATAACATGGACGGGAAAAAGTCATTAAAATGTAAGAAGGTCAAGAAAAGTGGGGCATTATTGAAAAAATATCGAGCAGATTTCAAGCAAATTCAACCAAGAAGAGTCGTGTATATTGAATAAAAATTTATAAACGGAGTGGTAAGTTGAGCAATAGTCGAGAACTGGTAGTATAAAGTCTGGGAAAGTCGGGAAAACATTCAAAGAAATTCAGTAAAATATCTAATAGTAGATTTTTTTTTACACTTTCTCCAGCTAGTAATTCATTTTATAGTGACTCACATTCAAATGGGAAGCCATCTTGTGTACAAAAAACACAGAAAGCTAATTCTCAATTGTGTAGTGTCCCAAATGGGTCGGTGGAGAGGCTCCCCAGTCCCCAGGGGTAAGTAATTGGGGGCAATGAGACCCATCACTAGATCCCAGATAGATTAGATGGGCCATCGGCCAGATTCGAGACATTTGTTTGTGGCACACCTCCCTCCTATAATTCAGTGGCGTGCAGTCTAATGCGCAGAGGGCGCAGAGCACGCCTTCTCGATTTCCTCGGGGTAACCCTTTAAAATTTGTGTATAGTTAGATCATCCAGATCATCCTTATATAATAAATAATCATTTTCTGACCTGTCCTAGCGTTTCCGAATTTTCTCTTAGATTTTCTGACTTCCAGACTTTTTATCGAATTTTTTTCGACATTCCCCTATTTTATGTTAATGGAGATTTGCAGTATAATCTGCCTTGCCTTATAACAGACAGATTACGTGTCTAATTGACGAGTTGTTCAGTTCTGTAGAATTTTGCCACTGGTTTCTAGCTGTGGAGTGGAGATCTATCCGCAGAATTTAAGTATTTTGTTAAAACAGTGAAAACAACAAAAAATCTGTAAGAAAGATAGGAATTTATAGGCATAACTAGTCTCTACTTCTTTACTTTTCCCATCGTCGTCATCTCTATTTATATCGTCCAATTAATTCCTGGTGTCTCAACATATTCTTGGCCTTATTCTTCCAAGATTTTATTATATAAACTTGACCTATACTTTTCTACTTTTGCGCCCGAGGTTTTTTGGACTTTAAAATTTTAAGGACTGCCTTTAACGGAGGACCGACGTATTACGCAATGGAGGTTGGAAAAAAGGGCGGGAAACTATTAAATTTATTTGACTGAAGACTATAGAAGCACTTGCTAGTCATGGCAGTCTTGAACAGAATTTAAGAAGTCAAAAAATACCAAAGAAGTACAAAAGCAATGTTATATTAACCAGGTTTTACAAAGGCATTGACAGGCATTATTAAAATTTCGATATGTTAAGATATAAAGTAATTTCCTTAAGGCGGTAAACCCTAGTTCTTTCACACGTTTTCAATTTAATTTTTTTGGAATGAATTTTGTAGAAACGGTTAAATGCATAATACATTCCAATTTAATCTAAATCGATGGGGGGAGGGGGGGTTAGAAGTCGATTTCTTTTTTGGATAGGTTTTTAATTTTCCAAATTTTAAATTTTTCGGGAAATTATGACTATTTTTCTAAAAAAGTGTTCATTTTTCATAGGACGCCCGGTATAGACCCCCCCTAAAATCAGGGCTTGAATGTTATGGAAAAGTTTGTTCCACAATTTCTTCATTTGACCCTTAGGTTTATTTTAACGTAACTAGATTTTCCGGTTTCCAAAGAAAATTTCTCGGAAATTTAAGTTTTCCATGAGATAGTCAGAGAAATCTTATAAAATCGAAGGTTCCCTTCGATTTTTTGGTAAGAAAACCGACAAAATTCAATACGGTTAATTTTTTGAGAAAATTTTCTTAATAAAAACTTTGTGTAAATAACTTAGAGATATTTCATCTCTATTCATCTTATCCCATCGTGTGATAAGAAAATGTTTGGAAAAAAAATGTCCAGACAAATTTTTACGAAAATTTCGATAAAAATTCAATCAATTTTATTGAATTTTGAGCAAATTGAATTTTAAGATCATTTTAAATATATAAGTTGATTGGTGACCACCTCATCTTGAAGTATTGATAAATGACGTAGCTCATCCCCTATTTGAATTCATATCGAAAATTCCTAAAGTTAAATTTCCCGGAAAATTATAACAATTTTCCTAAAAACAATCGATTTTGCCGCTATTTTGTTTTTATATCACCCCACCCTAAAATCAGGGGTTGGTGCTTTTCAAAAAATGTGTTTTACAATTTCCTCACTGAATCCTTTAATCGAATATCACATATTCACATTTTTCGATCCCTTAATAAAATTCCGTGAAAATGTGAATTTTATTTCAGATTACAACCAAATTTCAGATAACCAAATAAATACTGTCGTCCTTAGCACACTTACCGTATACGGCATTTTGAGTTTTAGATTTTTTATTAAGTCTGTTGATCTTAGGGTTAAAATAATACCTTAATTATGCCATAAAAAAATTAATTAATTATTAATAAGTAATTTAAAAATTAAAAATTCTACCGTATATGCATTTTTGACTGAAATTCTTAGGGGTTTTGTCGTATCTGCAAAATGCGTATACGGTATAATTCTGCACACCTCATGAATATATTAACTGCACGCCACTGTCATAATTCAACTTAAAGTTGAAGAAAAATATTAAATAAAAGGGTTCAATATTTTAGGTATGCTCTCTGCTCATTAGACTGCTAAAAATGCTAAAAACGTAGAGCATTGTCTGGCTATTTTTCCGTGTCCCACGTTTTGCTTTTCTGAAATTGTCTCACCAAAAACCAGTGGTTAAGTAAAATAGTGACTCGGAACATGATAAACCCACGCAAGGCGAAACGTTCCCAAGTATACCGACTAGTTAAACGTCCCTATCAAATGTAAATCTAATCAACTCGTAAATCAGGCCTAGGTTAATGATTATTCCTTTTCAAAGAAATCATGCAAAATAGATGAACTCCCGCTTTTAGTAGCGAAAAAAAACCGAAATCGAACATATCACTTCATATCCATTTCTCTAAAGCCTAAACTATCCTGAAATATGTGTCGGAACTTGAAAAAAAAATACTCTGTACATTATTACCAACCGTTAATTGATCAATTATTTATTGGTTTTCCTTGAGTAAGAAAAATAAAATTTTCTTTCACCATAAATAAGATAATAAACTTTCCATCTTAATTGAAAATATTTATAAAATTGTAGGGAAGAGCAACCAATAAATGATCTTTACTTTCACTAATAATGGCATTACCCGCTAGAAATGTCCTATAATAAATTTCGACCCAAATATGAAGTAGATTATAGAAGGTGCGGTGCAATCATTACTTTTAAAAAATGTTAAAATTGCCTTAAATAAAATATCCCAGGAAAATTACCATCAAAACATCCTTTCTATATATTTTTAAACCTCATGGTTAAATGCTGCTAGCTCTACCTTACATTCGATTATTTATAAAACATCAAACGAATTTATCATCATCCGTTACTGTGAAAATTTTCCCAAAAATCATTTTCCCGAAAATTTCAGTTGATTATTAATTATCATAAATTTTCCAACATCTCCGTTAGTGTTAATCTCCTCATTTATATGTAAAGAAAATCAATCAACAATCTACATCAGTAGCGTACAGTCTAATGAGCGGAAGGCGCGGAACACACCGTATGCTATATAAAGATAAATTGTATTAGGGTCGGGCTCTATTGAGTCCGATACGGTACGTTCATTTTAAATTTATACCAGACATTCAAGAAATTAAATTTATTATATTTTTCAGATCTTTCTAGGAATTTCTAAAAAAAGAAAATCGAGATTTCCTTTTGCAGATTTGCGGAGTTAAAATTTCTGTGAAATTTTGTTAGGGTTCCGGAAAATCTGATTATGCGAAATGAAACCTAAGGGTACAGTACGGATACTGTAAAACAATGTTCTTTAGGAAATCAACCCCATGATTATAAGGCCTGATGGGTGGATTTAGGTCGAAATGTTTATTTGTTTGCTAAATTGCTGAAAAATGATCAGCCGATAAAAAATTGAATGATATTTTATTTATTGAATATTGGAGACAGGAAAAGTGGGACAAATTGTTAAGAAATTCGATTAAAATCGAATAGACTGTAGAATGTCAGGATAGGGCCTGTAAAAATCTGAAAAGAGTCGTACAACGAGTTTGATATCTGAAAATTATGTCTAGTTGTGATAAAGATAATACGCAAAATTCCACGTATTTTGAATTTTAGAAAAAAATTTTCAAAATTAATTTTTTTTGAAAAAATATTGTAAACAAAATTTTTAAAATAAATTTTTTGAAAAAAAAATTTAAAAATGAATTTTTTGAAAAAAAAATTTAAAAATAAATTTTTTGAAATTAAAATTATAAAAAAAATTTTTTGATAAAAATTATAAAATAATTTTAAAAATAAATTTATTCAAAAAAAATTTTAAAAATAAATTTATTCAAAAAAAAGTTTAAAAACTTTTTCAAAATCATTTTAAAAATAAATTTTTTTTTTAAATTGTAAAATATTTTTTTTTTGTAACTGGAAATTAAAGCAACTACATACACAAATTTTTAACAAAATCGAAGCGCGGATTTGGGGGTCAGGGCTTATTGGGCTTCAGGTCATAGGATCATTCTGCACACCTCATGCAGATATTGACCGCACGCCACTGAATCGGAAAATCCAATTATGCAGAATTAAATATAAGGATACGGTTAGGAAGTTATAAAAGAAACTTTTTCAAAAAATGAACCCCTGATTTGATTAGGGGTTCGATAGAAGGGTTCAACAGAAGAACGGTTGCTTTTTAGAATTTATTCCCGGTTTATTTTTAGAGGTTAATTAATTTTTTAAATGCCAAACATTATTTATTATCATAAAATATTAAGTTTTATTCGTTTATTAATTAATACAAATATTGCTAATTCAACCTTAAAAAATACTTAAATAAAATACAAATTTTAGCAGCAAAAGTTGCTTTTTTCTCGAAATTCCAGTAACCTTACGGATGAGATATCCAACCAATTTTCGGATGATATGATAAGTCCTAGAAAAAAAATACTTAATTCTAATTACTCGACTAATTATATTATTTGTGGTGAAATTTCGCCAATCATGCAAGTATAAATTACCAAGATCTCTCTCGTAGATTATTTATTGGACATTAGGGCCGATATATAGTAAGTATACGTCCTAAACGTAAATAATCCTTAACATTAAGTGGGTTTCCTGGTTATCTACAATTTGTGCTGTACCATTTTATTTGAATATATTTAATTGATAGTTAAGGGATAACCAGAAAAAAAGGGTATATCCATCAACGCTCATTGAAGTTGGGTGTGGTAATGATGTGTTTTGTTTATTGGGAAATTATATCATTTTCTGTTCAAATGGAAGTAGGGTTGCAAAGGATATTTATGGTTAATTAAATAGTTTATATAAGAAAAGGATTATTGAACATCTGTCAGCCCTAATAAAAAAATTGTTCTATTACATACTAAGAGTATTTTTATTTTTCTTTTAACGCAGCATTTTGAATAGGTTCTCGATGGTACTCGAGGAAAATCAACCCATCGCTCGTTAACACACTCGATGGGTAAATATATAATTTTCCTACCCCTATGTTGAGCATCATTTTCACACGATTATATT
>JANTOP010033148.1:0-11465 GCA_027564815.1 Symmerus nobilis | reverse complement strand
ATTTGATTTATGCAAAATTTTGTAGAACCGAGTCTTTTCAGTATATGTATCTCCACTTCAGTGGCGTGCAGTCTAATACGCAGAAGATGAGCGCATAGTGCACCTGAAATATCAACAAAATCGAAACCAATTTTTATTGCTGCAAATTTCTAACAAAAGTTATTTTATTTAATAACTTTGAATGAGCTTTCGAAATTTTTGAAACATTTTATTTGGCAAAATTTTAAATTTTGTTAAAAGGATCATATTTGGGTAGAAAATAGATTTTTAAACGTTCAAAATTAAATTCGAAACTTAAAGCTTTCGTTTTGCTTTTAATAGCTTGAATAAGCTTTCTGGCAAAATTCAATATGTAGTTCATTTAAATTTAATGAATCGGATAAAAATTCTATTCCAAATTATTGAAAATAACATTTTAATTTTAAGCTTTCAATGAGCTTTTGAGGTTTTGCAGAGCTTTTGAACGAAATGTTTAGTTTTGATATCTTTGTATTTTTCTTCAACAATTTAGAAGCTTCCTGCATCATTACATTTTTTTGGATCCGAAGAAAATAATTGGGAAATCCGGATCAAATGTTGCGATATCCGATATTAAAATTTCTCGTTACGAGCCCTCCAAATTTTTGAATTTTCTTATAGATAAATTTCAACTATTCCGAAATATTTAATTTTCGTATTTTTACCTAACTGTTAAAGCAACATTCTGCGTTTTTACATTTTTTTTCGGCACACAAATTCTGCACATCTTATGGAGACGTTGACCGCACGCTCCACTTTAATAATTTTTTCCCGCATTTAAGCAGGGAAGGATTTGGGGAGGCATCATATTCACCAAAAAAGACTGTTTTAAAAATGAAAATACCACTGACCCGAAACGTTGGTTCGTCAGTTGGTTTTTACCCGCAGCCTAGAAAGGTTGCCGACCCTTGCTTTAAACTATACTACCTTTTTAGACATAAAAGCTATATGTACTACGATTTTCAAATTTTCGAAGTAAATATATTAATTTAAGGCTTTTGGCACAGATAACAATATACAGATAAAGGTTCCTTACGGTTAATGCTTGGAGCCACAGTTATTTATTCAATTTTTAACAATATCCATTCATAGCTCAAAAATAAATTGTAGCTCTATAATATCTATAATAGCACATAACGATGGGAATAGTAAGGTGTATCATTACCATTATTGACTCATTAAGTTTTTTTTTCATTCTATTTTCGTTTAATACCATTTTGTTTCTTAGGCATGTACTATTTTTTTTTTAATTTAAATTAATTTAATTACAAAGGACAAAACTCAAACAGAAGCCTTTTCGCCCGTTAGCCTTTTCCAGTTTTCCATATTTAGTTCCCAAAGTCCTATATAGCGGATCGTTTGAGTAGGTCATCGATTTTATTCTCCCTTCCCCTCTCTCCAATATGGCCAAACGTGACGTTTGCAAAAGTGACGTTCTCAAAAATTTGTCGACACTTTTTCAAAAATTTAGTTTTTTACCTGAAAGTATACCTCAAAATTGCGTCCAATATAAAAGTCAAGTATAAGGAAGTTGATCGTTGGGTAAGGCTGGCTCTAACAAAAATATTTAAAAATCGCCGCCTACCCATAGATGGCCCTTGTGCCAAGTAAAATGGTTGAAGATGGCGTCCAATGTTATAATGATGTATGAGGGAGTTGAGTTGTTCGTTGCAATTTTAGATTTTTTATTTTCTTACTATAAAACCGAGGGTGCATGAATTTAATTGGACACTATTTATTGAAGTCTTACAGGGCAAATGAAATCCTAAAATCCTAATCTATTTCTCATAAAGATATAATTTTTAATTTTTTTCCAAGAATTTTCTTTACCGTGGGGAAAATGTAATGATTTAAAATTGTTCTCAAATAAATAAGAAATATAAGTAAATTAAATTAAATAAATCAAAGTAAATTACCAAAATCTTACAAAAAATATAACCTGCGAGAGCGAAGGATACATAAATCTTAAGAGGTTATCTAACAAGTTATATTTTCAAAATTACGTCAAAAATCAAAGTTTATGAAATTACAAGAATTACAAGGATTTAGGGGATATTTTGTATATTTTTGTATATTGATTTAATTCTAATTATATGAAACTCTTAAATGACATATTAAAATTATAGTTAAACGTTATATCAAATATTGCTACCCAATAATATGTATTATCCATTTCGTACATGAAAGCTTTATTAAAAATAAAACCACAAGGAAAATTATCTCTGTAAATACCAATATAAAATTTAACAATGGGATACTGTTAAATTGAATATTATTTTATGAAAATATTAAGTAGAAAGTAAATATTTATTGTATCCAATTGTTCGAATCAATTCCTGCGAAATTATAATTAAATATTTTGTAACATTGTAATTGATATTATTTACAATGTTATTATGAATATTGAATATATTCTGTATTTAACCTAGAAGAAGTATCTGAATTATAATGGTCATACAGTACATAATATCCAAAAAATTATATAAATTTCGAGTAAAGATTTGGCTAGTGAAATTTTTTGATACTTAGGATACGCATTAATTTCTTTCGTCCACAAGGAATTGCCTGTAATAACATAACCGAATAATTGCATAAAATTTAACTAACATAAAAGTGTACAAAACATCAAAACTGCTATTCTATATACAGTGAACAGAAATTACAGTTCATCAGGTTTTCCATCCCATAAAACAACAACAGTAAGATTCACTACCTAACAGACAGGAGAAAAGTAAATTAACGGTCATTATCGGCCTCCAAACGTATACTTATATCGAGTTAGCAAGCATATTTTTTTGATAGCGCAAAAGATAATAACCAATCACTCGCAAGAGTAGTCCGTAACAGAATATTATATTTTAGAGGAATAGTGGACCAGGGTGTATAATAAGTATGAGGACGTGATGAATAAAATAGCTATTTAATGTTAAGCAAAATATTACTAGAATTAGTATAGATACGAAACCTCATACTGCTTTTTAGGAATTTTAATAAAAAATTTGACATGCAAAAATGTGTTGACGTGAAGCAGAGACCTTACTTCGTTTTATTGAAATTGGTCTTGTTACTTCTATATAGTTGTAGTTGATATTGTAATTATGTTTGTACAGTAAAGATACATTTTATATACCAATTTGTATAGTATAGACAGAGAAAAATCAGAGGTTAGCCTAAAGCGATTTTTCTTATATTTATTGAACAATCAACAATAAAGGTTTTAATATATGTGATGTTCCATAGGAAAAGGTACCTTATCTTCCCAGACCAAATTTAACAGGAGAGCAAAAAATAAACATTTGTGTAAATTTTATCGTTTTTCATGTTTAGGTTAGTTACACAGCCTAGACATATTCTGAGCATTATACAATAGATTTTCCCCACCGCTACCTTTATTTGATATAACTATATACAAATGTTATTTATTTGTTAATATTTAAAAGTAAATTTTTTAAATAGATTTGTAGTTATAATTTAATTCGTACTTAAGCAATCAGGCAAAGGGACCTGAACTTCCACCATTTATTTCATATGGGGAAGTTAAGGTCCCTTATGTAGAATTGCAGTTTTGAAATTTACTGGTGATGGTGACTGAGGCGTCCGTTTATTGAGAATAATGTGTAATTTTAGGATATACATTCAAAAAAACGAATTTTGGTTCTGGGAAGATAAGGTCCCTTTTCCTATGGAACATCACATATTAAGATACAATTATTTATTTAGTATACGAATATATATCAAATTATACTGAGACAATTCGATATACTAAATTTGTTAATGTAAAATATAAAATAAATAAATTTTAATAATAAAAAAACTTCTTTCAGTGTAGTTTTATTTAATATATTTCATATCATCTTCCCCATATTACTTCTCAAATTAAGATGCGGAAATTAGTTAAAGTTGAACGCGCTTATTTAGTTAATGATGCACCTCGTTGAGATGGATTTTGATGGATGGTATATACGAGGCATCCACCAACTATATATTTAGTATATCTTTATATTTATGTATTAGAGATATTTAAAACAATATTTATAATATATCATCATCATTATCATATCAATATCATCTGCATGGAAAAATAAAGAGAATAAAAAAATTGATTCTACTTGTATTTAATTTTTTTTTTCCACTTAATAGCCGACAGATATTTTTGTTATATTGTATAGATATCGTATAGCTATCGTGTATTACTGGTTTTTTTTAGGTGCATGAAGAGTTATCAAGACTAATTATAACCAATTTCTCGTTATCTTTGGGAATTCAATATTTTATATATGAATTCTTAAATAAAAGAGTAGAAATACGAATATTATGAACTGTAAGTTCTGCTTAATAATAATTAAAATTTATGATATTGAACCTATTTGAAAGCTGCATTGGACAAAAGCGTATGAAAAACCTATATGTTCAGTCTTCATGAAAGGGCTTATACAAATTATTATTAACGCCCTTATTTCTGCACCTAAAGTTCACCAAGTTGAATAAATCATCACAGGAATATCTAACTTAGACCCAAAATGACTGGCAATAATTTCGGGATACCTTTCCTAAAGATTATTTTGAGAAAATCATTTTTATTTGCTCAGTATAGGAAATCAGTCATTTTAACAGCTAGAGTCATTAAATTTCGCACAGGTTTTCTTAAAGGATTTCCAAATTCCATTCATATACATACATTTTACTATACCTTTCCTCAGAAGTTACTGAGAAATGTAACCAGTTTAACATTGTGGAATAGCTCTTGTAATTGCGCCCAAGAAATCGTGCAAAACCTATAAAAATTCTTTAAACTAATTCCAGATAATTCATGTAATGTA
The DNA here is from genome assembly GCA_027564815.1 of Symmerus nobilis. Classification (NCBI taxonomy): domain Eukaryota; kingdom Metazoa; phylum Arthropoda; class Insecta; order Diptera; family Mycetophilidae; genus Symmerus; species Symmerus nobilis. Next base: position 6,627 of record JANTOP010033148.1, on the reverse strand, counting down.
TGTATATAATACAGTGGCGTGCGGTCAACATCACCACAAGGAGTACAGAATTTTATTCAGTGCAATGTGCAGAATTCTTGTATCGAGAAAATTCGAAAATGGGACATCATGACATTTAATCTGGATTTCCCGATTATTTTCTTCAATTCAAAAAAATGTTGCAGGAAGTTTATAAAATATGTTAGTTGGGGAAAAATACAAAAGTATCAAAATTAGACATTTCCCACAAAAACTCTGCAAAAACTTAAAAGCATCCAGAAAGATTTCCGAATATTATTATTATTGACGTTTAAAAATCTATTTTCTATCTTTTGACGAAATCTCAAATTTTCCCAAAAAACGCTTAAAACAACTCGAAAGCTCATTGAAAGATTAAAATTAAAATATTTTTATATAATTTGGAATCGAATTTTTATCCGGTTCATTAAATTTAAATGAAATACGGAATTTTCACAGATAGCTTGTCCAAATTATTAAAAGCGCAACAAAAGCTCTAAATTTGGAACATAGTTTTTCACGTGTAAAAATCAATTTTCTATCCATATAACAGCCTTTTAACGAAATTTCAACTTTTTTGAAAATAAATCTTCAAAAACCTTGAATGCTTGCTTATTGAAAGCTTAAAATTGTATTGTCATTTTATATACTTTAAAATCGAATTTTTATTCGATTCATTAAATTTAGATAAAATATGAGATTTTCGATGAAAGCTTCCTAAGGCCATTGTAAGCTGAAAGACAGCTTTAAGTTTTGGACTTTATTTATTACGTTTTTAAAACTATTTTATATCCAGATATCGATACTTTCATGAAACTTTGAATTTCTTCAAAAAAATTCTTCAAAAATCTCAAAAGCTCATTGTAAGCCTTAAATTTAAGTTGTTTTAAATAATTTGAAATATAATTTTTATTCGATTCATTATAATTACAGAAAATATGAAATTGTCGCCAAAAACTTTCTGAATCTATTGTAAGCTCAAAGAAAGCTTTAAGTTTCGAACTTAATTAATTACGTTTTAAAATCTATTTTCTATGCAGATATCAGTCCTTTTACAAAATTTCAAATGATTTTTTCAAAAAAAAAAAAAAATGCTTCAAAAATCTCGAAAGCTCATTGATAGCAAAAATGTATGCAAAACTATGGTTCCGATTTTGATGATATTGTAGGTGTGATCCGCGCCTTCTGCGTATTAGACTGCACACCACTGATATAAGATCTTATAACATTTAACAGTAAAACTTATCAATTCAATTATTAAATTGATAAAGAAGCGAATGAAATGTTAATAAAGTGAATACCCTTAAGGATTTTCCCAGGTGAAACGTATACACACCTCCTCTTAACATTTCCATTATTTTATTTTAAGGATTTTGCCACAACAATGTCTTACATTACATCTAATATCCAAACATTATATCTAAGTTAGGTACGATATGTTATTAGTATATATATATATACAATATAATTGATAGATCGTGTACTTAATCGTGATCTAAATTGAACATTTTGATTACAATGCGAATCGATAGAATTATACAATTGCCATAATTATACGTTATTATTCGCATATTCCATGATTTTCTGCATGATAAATTGCAGGCCATATAACGCTTAGAATAAATGGGGGGCATAATTATCATATGTTATGTATAATATCCAATAAATACATGTTCAAAATAAAAATCGCAATTACACCGTATATACGATTCATAAAATAAGTTGATAATTTTGCTTACAGCATTAATCAAGTAATTATGAAGTTAATCGAAATTAAACGATCATTGGATTAAGACATGTTTAAGATCCATCGGTATATGAATTTAAAAAACCTAAAATTCAACGTTAAATAATAATTAACCTACATTTATTCATCTTAGATCTACCCAACATCTTTCCCATTAATTTATACCTAATCGGACCAACTTCTGAATTATCCATTTGAAGTTTAACTGTCACGAAGTCGTTATTATAGGATGTCTATCACTCTAGGTCTATCTAAGAATTGATAATTATACCTAGGCATTATATGCAATTAAATGATCAAGTAAGATTGCAGGGGAAAAAATGGAGGATTAATACCAATATATCAACACTTAAGATTGTGCGATAAAGATGTTATATCGATTGAATATAACAAATAAATTGCAATCCAAATTTCCATTATTGATCGTGATAAATCTCTCGATATATTTAATAAACGAGCAATTTGACTAAAGAACACGTCCAAAGTTGAAAATTATTCCCAACTATATTCATATCTTAACCCTTATACGAGATATGGAGTATTATTGGATACGGTATACAGCTGTCTCCATATGCAGTAAATATTATGGGTTCAACAATTTCTGATCATTTAATCAAACAACAATTTTTAGAGCCTCCAGGGGTTATTACTTTGTTTGGTTTTCTATACATACCACTGGAGTATATTGTTGATTCTGGTTAAAAAATATTCAGAGATGAAACCAACTGCAAATTAACAGTCAATTCAACAGCTAACTAATATCTATCATTATCAGTTATGATACATAACACATAAACATAACATTGGACATTGGAAAATTATTTTTTTTTTGAAAATAATGTTTCGTGATGTCGATTTATTATGAATTTATTTTGTAAAAGGAGGAATTCTTATACCATATATTTGGCTGTGGTTTGAGATTTTCTGTTTGATTTTAAGGAAAATCGTCGTTTAAGAAAAATGTCGATATGAATTAAATTTTTAGCAGTAAGAAAACTTTCATATATAATTTCATTCTTTTGTATAAAAATTATTAATAATTATACATTGTAATTATTACAAGGCATTTTGTGTAATGTATATATTATAAAACCCATGCTCATGTCATAATTCTGCCATGATAATTAAATACAATAAAATTTACGACATTTGGCTTAAGAGCTATATCCTTCCGGCAAGAAATTAAATGTATTTATTATTTAAATGTTAAAGCAACCATCTGTATTTAATTAATCTTTCATCAGTTCTCAAGACGTCCTTACTAGAATTATGTATAATTATTATTTTAACAGTACGTAAATATACCCTTACTATACTTGTTAATTATAATACTCTTACATTGTATCTACAGTTTGGTCGAATAAAGAGATATATATAATGTCACCCATCTGACGTTTGTTCAACCCCCTAAATGGGGTTGAAATTATTTTACGTTTCACCTTATACCTTTAAAAGGTGTTAATAGCTTTCCTACGATAATTTCTCGTAACTTAATTCTGAATTTGAGCAAGGTAATAAAATTTTAATTAAATCATTAATTAAATATAGGACAGAGAATCATTATTCCGAATTACCTAATAAATAAATCAATATAATATAATAATAAATGAAAATGTGGTATGTCTGTACGCGCAGACAAAACTCCGCAATCCACCCCGGCAGCCTCGTGTGGGTTATTTGGTATAGTAGCCCTCCATCCCCCATCCATGAGAAAGGTTTCGGTTTGGACCTGCGGGGGTTGGTCTGGGAGATATAGTTTTGTGTGTTGAGGGGTTGGCCTACCGAGGCGCCATCTGATAGTGGTGGTACAAACTACCTTTTCTGCTCGGAAACTTCAAAAGACCCGAAAAGTCAGGTTTACCGTCCGATCACTTTGCGATGTTCTACAAAGTTGAAACGATGGCATAGCCAAAGCAATTCATGCTATGCTCGAATTTTTGCCACGGCACGAGATCAAATTTTCAGGAAACTCAATTGTTACCCCCACATGGGGGACGTCTTGAGAACGTTATGCGCTATAGTATTTTAATTTGGATCTTCCAGTATCTATTGGTGATTTTAGTTTTTAGTAACCATTTTATGATCGTAAATAATTTTTTTGAAAATCAAACATTTTTATTTCTCTTGCTGATGTTAACGAAAATTTTCCGAACATTGCCGATGTGGTTTTTCTATATTAGCTCCCTTATTTACCGTCCAATCGAAAAGTGATCTTCGGGTTGCATATACAACATGTGAAAATACGCCAGAGAAAAATATAAGATACGTGGCGCTGCATACAAAAATTTCGATGTTTTGTTTATAAGAGTGGTAAAAAGCGTCCGGTATGAATATGGTGTACTACAAAGTTGTTGCATACATGATTATACGTCCAGTGATGTCCAACATGATATGTAGTTTGGTTAACCCTTTAACGGCCACGGAAAAATTTTTGGTTCGGGAGAGAAAGTGTTAACAAAAAATTTGCTTAAATAATTACAACTCGCATAGTAATCGATTAGCGTTGGAATTTTTTCGCTAACTGTCTTAATAAAAAAGTTGATTTTTCAACCAACAAGCTAAGTTGCGATACATTTTTTAAAAAAAAGGGGACATAAAGGGACATTTTAACTTTTATTCGGTGGCAAAAAAAGTTTTGTTCCATGAAAATTGCGTAGATAGTTGCTCTACAAGACAAAATTGAAAAACTTGGAAAAAGTAGTGGGCTTCCTGCGTTTTGGGCTGAAAATAGATTTTTCAGAAAATCGTCTGTAGCGGAGGGCGAGAGGAAAAATTTGTAAGTTTCACATTTTTGTTGGATAGCGATTGGAAGTACCTATCGATTAATACTAAATACTTAGGGGGCGTTCATACAAAATAAAATTTAAAAATTGAAATTAAACTTCCAAATGTTTTTATCGCCGATTTTTCAGTGCTTTTCAATTTTCTATACGAATATATGGGGAAATCATATGGAAATGATATATTTATATATGAAGACCACAGGAACAAACAGGAAGGTCAAAAAATATCAATTACGAGGAAAATCGATTTTAAAGTTTTGGTGTTCCTTGTTTTTACATCGTATTTCTTGTGTGTCCCTCGTTTTTAAACGCGACTATTAGCGACTCTGCCATATTTTTTTCCGAGGAGATGAAATTATAATAAAATAAAGACATTTTTCTACTAAATGGCGATCTTAACTCAATTTTTGACATTTTGTGACATTCCTTGTTTTTTCCCTGTGGTGCTGTAAGAAACCTGTACAATTAGGTTAGCCGAGACTAAATTGGTGTATAGCAATGCTGTTCGGTATGCCAAGGAGCATCTGGCAAAAACCAGTTCTGGGGACCAATCAATGCTGGGAAACACAAAGGCTCAAAAACCACCCTAAGCGAAGGTATGGTAGTTGAGCGGAGGAGGTGTGTATGGACCTGGACAGTACTGGAAATCACTCTATTCTTGCTTGGGTTTTGAAAACCACATGGGACAGTGTATCGGGGGATGTACTGGATAACTTACAAAGAAAAAAGTCAAACTCAGCCTTCTCGCCCATATCTTTTATCTGGCAAAAGGGAGGGGCTAGAAAAAAATAATTTACTTCCCAAACTCCTATACAGGTCCTTGCTCTAGAATGTTCTAGAATGTTCTAGAAATGTCTTAGAATTTTCGAGAATGTTGTAGAATGTTATTGAATCTTCCAGAAGATGCTACATGAAATTGATAAAATACCAAAATGTCCCCCCGTGTAGACCTACCGATCTTAGGAAAATTGCCCCCCTCATTTCTGTTCCTACGGAGGTAAATTTTTGACCAAATTTCGAAATTTAAAGTGTAGGTCAAATTTTAAGGGGGACGGTACAGTCGCATAAAAAAAGTTGCGATCAGAGCGATGGAGCAACTATCTGGGAATCCAACGGTAGGTATCCTCTTCCTTAAGGGAGTTTTCGACCAGCAAAAATTGCACTACAGGGTTGTAAATCGGTTTTTGTCTCAGAATGGCTTTCAATATGAAAGTGATATATGCGAGAGTTGTTCCTTATGAAAAACTGGACCAGGGAAAAATGTTGAGAAAAAAATCTTCGCCTGCTAATACATAGATAGCGCTGGTGGTGAGAAAAATTGTTTTCACCGGAAATAAATATATAAAAGGGAGTTCAACGAAGTTGATCTACGGATGGAGGGGAGAAAGGGGGAAAATTTTTGCTCGACAACGATTTTTGTCATACAAATTTTTATCCCATTAATGAATTGCAAAAAATTTCGACCCTGCTGATGTCAACGAGAAAATTCCGAACATTGCCGAAGTGGTTTTTCCATATTAGCTCCCTTATTTACCGTCCGATCGAATAGTGGTGTTCTGGGGGCCTATAGGATATGTGAAAATACACTTGAAAAAAATATAAGATAGTTGGCGCAGTATTTAAACAATGTATTAAGTGCAATTTTAGTGTGATAAGTGATACTAACATTTAATATTACTAAATTGGTTAGTTTCGTCCGAAAGAAGCGAGGGTAACCCCAGCTAGGAAACAAATAAATAAATAGATAAACAAGAGATTATTATTAGTTACATGTATTTATTTTCTTTTCTTTTTCTCTAGAATTTTTTTTTTGTTTTGTTTTATTTGACATATCTTTTAACCTATTATAATTTAATCACATTTACATTTATATTTATAATAATTTTTCATTTTATATTTAAATATTAATATAATTTTTTTTGTTTCACTTTTTAATTAAATTATTTTATTTCCTCCACTTGTATAACCTCCTCTTCACTTATCGATTAATTTTTTTTTAATTAATTAATTAATTATTGGTAATTAGTTCATTTCGAAAAATAAGTATTCCAATCATTTTGTCGGGTTAGAAGTTCTTTCAAAAGTAATTGTTTTTTTTTA
>JANTOP010033137.1:0-11466 GCA_027564815.1 Symmerus nobilis | reverse complement strand
GGATCCGAATTATTTTACTCAGAAATAAAAATACACTACGTTTGGTTCTCTTCTTTTTGTTTCTATTCTCATTGGTGATACATATAATAATATTTTATTATCCATGAGAATTGAAATTAAAATAAAATAAAATAAAGCAAATAAATTAAATATAAAGTGAAGAGGATAATGGCGAAACTCAGTGCCGAAAAATCGCGAAATTACAGAGAAAACCTAACGTCAAAAAAGGAAGAGGCGCGAATATTTTCTCAAAAATTATTTAAAAACTAAATAAATATTTATTTCAATACCGGCGCGGCGATAAAATCCTGAAGGTAAACGAATTTCGGAAAAAAATAGTGAATAATGTTGAATAATAATTCTTATAAATATTCTTATTAATTTTTAATTACAATAAATATCATTAAAAATTTGAAGTCGAGCTATTAACTTGATTTTAATATTTCAGAGATTGTGTGCAATGACCAAGCCTAATGGAAAAATTGATAAAAATGGTACAAGGCAAATAAGATACCAAATACACTTTCCATAGAAAAATATTGATTGCAAAAGTGCCTCATAGTTTAGAAGAGTATAATTTACGTTGTGTGTGCAACACATGAAAAAAAAGAAGTAAATTGAATTTTTTCTTCAATTGAAATTATTTAAATTAAATGTTATGTGTGCAACGAAATAATGGTCCTTTATGATAAGATATTACATGGCTGTTGCAAAGTAACTAATTGTAGTCAGAGAAACTAATAATATTTACCGACATATTATAAAATATAATTTGATTGTAAATTGTATTAAATTAACTAATGTATTATCTAATTTCTCTATCTAGCTAATGCGATAATTTTAAAGAAACCTTACCGACAATCTTGTTGAGAAAAAGATGCGATTGATAAAAGTATACTTAACAAATAAAAGAGATAGTGTGAATGTGACAAATATATAGAATTATTTTGGCATGAATTATACGCTGGACGGGGATAGAGTATATGAACTGGTGGCGGTTCTTCGATTTCATCAAAAAGATTTGGATCAAAACGCGATCCAAAATCACTTTCGAAATCCGTGTAAACCAAAGAGGATGATATCCAATAAGGACTATTTGACAATAAATATTTTTCCAAATTTGGCAGCGATAAAGAAACATGGATTGTAATAATTTAATTAGTAAACGTTAGAAAATGAATTTGTAATCGAAATAAAATTAAACTTACGCTGGGCATCTATCCACATTATATCCGCTTATTGTATTTTGCCCTATATGGATAGCACCTCCATCTGAACCCTCAACAACATGTATGCATCCATCAAAACCGTGATTATATCGATTTCCGGTAAAATTACTAATATTTGGAGCACCGCCAATAAACAAATGTCCATTCAGTACACTCTTTTGCTTATCGGTAGGTCGGCTCTCTCCGTACCATGTAAAGTTATCTAATTCTAGACTGGCCTGATTACCATTTCGCTTTATGATAGCCGTATGCCGTTGTCCATCATTAACTATTGTATACACACTCTTAATTGTCGTCTCCTCGCTATTCAAACGGAATGAATATTCCAAGATGCCATCGACCACAGCTAATGCAATAAAATCTTGTCCGTGATATGGTTCACCTTTATTTTGGCCATACCATAATATTAGTCCATTTGGTTGTGTTGTCGTGAAAAGGACAGCTATTAATATATCCGACTGAACGGCATTATGTGCAATTGTTGAACTATTCAATTCAATGTAACCGTGTCCCTTAAAATGAGCGGACAGTGTTAGAGATGAATGATGTTGACACACATCTCCCGTAAAGCCGACCGGGCATTTGCATGTGAAATTTTTGCTGTCAATAGCTTTACATACACCATCATTATCACATGGGTCTTGTGCCAAACAAATGTCAATTATATCTCTACAGTATAGGCCCGCATATCCGGGAGGACAACTTGATGAAGATATGGTGTTCGGATTGGTCTAAAATTAAATATCGCTCACATTATAATGAGTCAATTATTCGCAGTACAACTATGGCTGAGCCTCGTTAATTATTATTCGCTCGGAACTCATGAATTATCGAGGAATACAAATGAACGATTTACTTAAGGTTTATTAACTTTTAATAATAAGTAAAATACAGGGAAGCTGACTTGAAATGCACTAGCACTAGCTCATTTATCAAAGCTATTATGTTGATATGAATATGAATTATGTAACGTCATAGCTTTTTGTTGACGCCTGTTATGTTCCTGAATTCGGAATAAACACAGCTTTGAGTATTTCAGAAGTCACTAAAGTACAAAAACATATTACTAGTTAAAGAAAATATGTCCTGTTAAAGAAGAAAAAATCTCCAGACGTTTCATGAAATATTGGATCTGCCATCATCAACTGTTCCTTGTTATAAAGCAGACATCTCAGCACTGGTTAGATTAGTCAAAGAAAAAATAGTCTGAGTAGTATTAGAAGGTTATTTCTGATTTATATATGATACAACTTTCGAATTACTACGAATTCCAAAATAATCCCAACAAAGCATATTCTGGGCCTACCCTACATACATACATACTATATACCAAGAGATAGCAGATTGCTTTTTTTAATAATCGAACAAAGTACCATCTTTAATACAGGCTCGATTAAGGATCTTTCTGATATTCTTCACAAATAATTCACCTGGATTATTTTTAGTTTGGGTCGCACTCCTAAATAATCCATGTTAGAGTTTCTACTATCAGATAGGTTACTTTTTTTTGTTGTTTTCCTTCTTATTAACTTACCGATACTTCATTCGATTCCCCACAATTTTGAACATTTGCTGCGTCCAATATATCTCGTACCATATCTACTTTATGTGCAGAAACTTCCAACTGTTGAATTAGGAAATGAATACAAAAATTACTCACAAAAAATATTATAGTTAAATAGTATTACCCCAGAGATGCAACCATCATATCCTCGATTTACTTCTACAGCTTTGTTCACAAACATTCTCTTATCATATCCACCAATATATAGATGAGTCTTTAAGTACATTGTTCGCAATGGTCCTGTAGTCTTACCACTTACTTGTGGTTGATCCCCCACTTGTAAATAACCTTCTCCATGTCTACGTCCAACTACAATTTCTGTCCATTGGTTAGGTGCAATAGATTTTTCTGATCGAATTACAACTGGCCTGAGTCCTTTAAATGACATAGGAATATAAGTTTTGAACTAAGTTGAGAAGGAAATACATTCAGTCAACTTACTTGCTCCAGTATTAAATCGGAACTCAACATGTTTATCTTTAATTATTACAGCTGCATAGTCGCCGCTAACGTGCTCCGATTCGGCAACGTATAACAAAATACTGTTTTGAACATTTTCCGGTCGTACGTGGAATTTTATGTTAATCTTTGACGATTTTGGTGTTTTGTAAGCAGCATAACTTCCATCTTTAAACGATAAACTACTTTCATCTAAATGCTCGATGTACTGGCAATGATCACCCGTTCTATTTAATGGACAATAACACTCAGTTCCAAAATCGGTATCTTCACATCGTCCTACACCGCAAGTACCAACCGCACATGATTGACCCTCAACTGCACAATTTCGGCCCGTGTAACCTGTTTGACAAACACAAGTGTATCCTTGCTCCGATTGACTTTCCAAGCAAACTCCTTCATTTTGACATGGATCATCAGCACATGGTTCGCATGATGTTGTGCCCTCACTATACAATGAATCCTGATTTAATTCAATGTCACGGTCTTTCAATTTCAATCGGCTAATGCATCCTACAAATCCAACTTTATGAGCCGTTGCCGTTGGCACGATGTCATCGAAATTAGGTGCGCCGCCCAAATATAGATTTTCTATTAAATCTAAACCAATTCGGGTGGGTGGGAAAGCAATCGGATGTTGATCATCAACTATCATATAACCATCTTTACGGATTCTATTAACTTTTACCGTATGCCATTGTCCCATTGTTACAGGTTTTTCAGATCGTATTACGATCGGTTCATTGAAGAAATCATATCTAAATTCTGGATACCCTTCATTTAGCGAGAGAGCAATATAATCACCAGATCCACGCTTTTGTCCGTTATATAGTATTAAACCATCTTCCCTTTCCGGTTTAAATGTAATCTCAAAACTGAATTTCATATAAGCTTCTTCCAGCTTAGGAAAAGCTATAAAGCTTTTCGGGGCTTGGGGGAAATGCGGTATAGCACCGGTAACAACAAGAGTTGTTGGAATTTCAACAGATTTTCCATTACTTGTCGCCGTACAAACGTATGTACCAGCATCTTTAGCTTGTACTTCAACTAGCCTTAACTCGCTCTGTTTATTTAAAATATATCAATATTGAGTGACCGAAAGTAATAAAAAATGTCTCTTACATTTGTAATATCTTGACCGGCCATAAACTGTCCATGTTGTCTTGCCCATTGGAATCGTGCTGGATAACGATCCGAATTACAACGTAATACGATAGTTGAACCTACTTCTGCATGCTCTACTTTTGGCTGACGCACTTCTTTCCTTGCCGGTTCATCATCAACATTCAGCTCGTATTCGGATGAGTAAAGTTGACCTTCATCATTTTCACAAACACAAATATATCGCCCGGCATCTTGAGGTTGAGCATTTTGAATGATCAAACGATTTCCTTCTTGCTACAAGTTTTTTTTTTAAATGGATTCAAATTCGTATGACTTTAAAATCTATAAGGGAATAGGAAACAGTCACATACCCGGAAGTTATACGGTAAACTTATACCACCATAACGTTGCCATTTGACCATAGCAAAATCATTAGCAGATGACGTACATTCAACAACAATTGATTCGCCTGGTCTAAGATATGATCGTGATGGTTCCAATTTTAAAAATGGAAGTCGTTGAGCGGCTAAATTGTTCAGGATAGATATCACTTTATATTGTAAAATTTAATACTATTTAGGCTCAACATACGATTGGAATCAATCATAGTATTTACTTCGATGTCAGTCCAGAGTACAATTTAATATTTACAAGAGTTAGTCCAAGTCCAATAGTTACAAGATACCAACAATTAACATTAGTAGATGACTAACTGTACCAATGGCTTTTGTGAGAAAATGCGTCCACTTCCTAACTGCGGCCTAAGATGAATTAATTTAATAACTCGTACATTTTTTTAACATACAAAGCATCCCTTTCGTTTAATATAAATTAATTATTCAATAAACCCTCCTTTCCGTTGCCGTTTTCTTTCAGATTTTCTAATTTTTTGTAAATTAGAACGTACTTTCCCTTTTTAATATTGTAATATCTAAATCCGACCGCCTGACTTCTGGTCAATGCCCAGAAAGCAAATGCTACGGGCCCCACGGTCTCTGGGGCCCCGCGCCCCAGACGCGGGACTAGCGCCTGATCAAGACTTCAACACGGGATATTCCCTTTATGAATCGTTACACGGGCACGTTCAATCAATGCGGTCTACATTTTCAGATATTGAGGCAAAAGTCGAAATCCTAACTGGCTGAGAAGAATATCAAAATCAAACTTCAAGATGACGCAAGCGAAATAGTAAAAATGACTATTTCAGCGGCTCTACTACGCTCGATGAAATTGTAGAAAATGAAACGCCTAAAGAAAAATTTGAAAGTCAGCTGTTTATTGTCATAATGTCATGAAAGCGTACCATCAAGTGACTGGTGTATTTGGATTACTTCGGGAGTTAAAATCTCATACAGCAGAAGAGATCTTGAAAAGAACTCCAAATATCTTCCACAACGATTTGGAAGAAAGCCTGGGCGACGGACTTGTGCAGTTCGCCGAACTACTTAAAACAAATGTGACTGCTGTATTGACAGCAAAATTGGAGTGGAGAACGTTCTTTTTCGACATTAAAGCGTATAAAAATGAGTGAAGGAACACGATGGGACAAGATCGTCTAAATAACCTCACCTTAATGAACATTTAATGTGGTTTACTTAGAGCAATTAATTTGACTAGTGTTATTTCTAAATTTGCTATCATTAATTCGAGAAAAGTTTGTTTGTAAAAGTGTGTTTTACCAAGGGCCTCTTGATAACATTTGCTACAGGACCCGCGCTGGCTTAATCCGGCACTGCCCCTTCTCTCCCTAATAGCCTCGCGTATTTTATGGATCGAGCCTAATTCGTTAATCCTAATAATAACAAACTTTTAAAACGAAATTATGAAAAAGAATCGAAAGGCACAAATAGACTCCTAGGACTATGTACTCGTATACAATAGTTAATGCTACTGTTTAGCGACGTGTACTTTATTTTTATGCAATTAATTCGCAAAGTTTTGAATTGCACTCTGTTCTACTATTAATTAAGGTATAATAATGGAACAATAGGCCAAGCAGCAAATCGTTGTTAAATAACTTAAAATGAAGTAAATGTAAAGTAAACTAACAGTTTAATTGGTGGTCAGAATTAGTAACATCTGACTATAATTGTTGTTTAATGAGCGGGTCTTGTTAATATTCTGCACGTCTCGTTATAGAATATGTCTTTATTTCTTTATTAATATTTTAATGTTTTAATTTTTCAATTTGGTGTCCAGCGATATATTAATGTAATGGAGTTCCTTCAGATCTTAGCCTCTCATGACTGGGGTTATATTTTTGAAAAAATTGACTTGTAGTCCAACCAACAAAAAACCGATTTTCGCGACATTTGATCCTGTCCACGACACGATATCGATGAGGACTTTCTGTATGCTACTCCTAATGCCTAACTGAGTGTCTATGCAAAAATTCAGCTTGCCCAAAATTACTCCGCAGTTCACCCTTTTTTAATACTAATGTATATACATACTATCTAGGCTATATTATATATTAAAATATTACTAGAAGTGCGAGTATAAGTATACTAAATTAAAATCCGTTAGGTACTTTATTTTCCCCATCTAATTAAAATCTATTGCTCGTTTGAGAAAGTATAACTAGATTATAACACCTACTACATACATATCCCATTTATAAACATGTATAGTTATTCGTATGTAATTTACGACTATGCTATATAAATTTTTAACTTTCAGTATATTATAGCTGTAAAAGACTATCAGCATTCTACACCTAGTTCCCTTATACTATGCGTAATGAAGTTCGTGTAAGCAATTTCTTATTTATTTAGAGAGTAGAGTTGCGTAGAGCTTATTAGTCAGCTACTTCTGTTAAACAGCGTTATATTGAAACATGTACATGGACGTAGGAGAGTTTGACTGATTTGTAAATTGTATGTAATTTTTTGTAATTTGAAAATGTAACGATTTATGAGCTATGATTAATAAAAGCTAAATTATTTCATTAATAGGTATTAAACAATAGAACTTACATATTTTCATAGGGTGAAGATGAGTTATTTACAAAAACATAGTTTAATTAAAACAAACACCTTTAGCTTATTTACACAGGTAAATAAATTAAGTTAAAGATAAACTTAGTTCATCCATAGATTGGTTGAATATTTTACAAGATGTCTTAAATTTAAAATAAACATTTTATTAAAAATAAAGAATGATCACGTTATACAGATTAATTTGCAGGAGAGAGTTTAACCAAACCAAACCAAACCAAATCAAAAAACAATGCTTATATGCAAGAACAGTGTGAAGTAAACTATCCCTAAATGTCCGACTATAAAGGTAACTTTCCCTAAGATACAGTACTACATATATCGTGAATTAATTAAACACTCTTGAATTTTATATTAAACGTTTAAGCTAATTAAACTGTTCCATGAAAATAACTTACATATTAATATTAAATGAAACATAAAAAAATCACGAAAATCGGATAATGAGAATGAAATGAAAATTTCGTGCAAATGTTATAATTTAAAGCCTTGTTTACCACGCCTATACCCATTTTACCCAAATTGCTATATGTTTCACACTCAAGAAACCTTCGTTGGTAATCACTGATTTAAAGGAATCAGTATATTTTTCAAAAATTTGAAAATGTAATTAACAGCACATCCTAATTTTTCAACTGATTTAAATTTTCCGAATTTCACCAATTTCCTGATTTTCGTATTTAAAATTTTTAATTTTCTAGTTTTTATAAATTTTTTCAAAAGTTTTCGAAATCCCAAAATTTTCATAAACTGTGTTTGTGGATTTCTGGAATTTCTAAAAATTCCGATTACCACAAAATTCGTTGATCCTTTTCTAATGTTAATTCCTTTGGGCAATCTCGCAAAATTCACTTAAAGTCTTAAAGGACAGCCGTCTAAAATTAGCTGAACTTTATACTTAAGAGCTATGCATAGCTCGGATTGGGAAAACGGACGTAATATTTTTTTTGCCATTTCAATAAATATTTATTATGAATTGAAATATATATATTATCGAATAGTAGGGGAGAGTGGAGCGAGATAGAGTAAGGGTCAAGACGGGGTACCCCTACTAATTTCTAAAACAAAAACATCACGAGATCGGCAGTTTTTTAAAATTTAAAGTGTCGTCCTGGTTCCATTCAATCCTGTAAATAACTTCGATGTGGGAGGCCGTGTCGCTGGCTGAGCACAAAAAACTGGTTTTGATACATTTCAATGTAATTATTGCTCC
Source organism: Symmerus nobilis (assembly GCA_027564815.1). Lineage (NCBI taxonomy): Eukaryota > Metazoa > Arthropoda > Insecta > Diptera > Mycetophilidae > Symmerus > Symmerus nobilis. The sequence continues at coordinate 2,901 of JANTOP010033137.1, read as the reverse complement.
AATTTTATAGCGTGATAGACATATAAAAGAGCAATGATTGCATCGTGCTGTGACAACTAGAAAGCAATATTACGTAAATAAGGTTCGGAAACAAAGGCTTTTTAAATAAGATCGCCTCTGAAAATTTCATGTAAATTCAATGGATATAAAATAATTAACTAAAATAATTGGTGTTAGAAACCAAAGAAACGCATATTTTCTTTAAGAAATAACCCCACTTTGAGAAACATTGCGCTAGACTCCTTTAATAACTTTCTGAAAGTGTGTGTTCAGTTTACTACCTTTCAAATAAAGTTTATGCTTTTCAAATGCTAAACCCTATTTTGGGAGAAATACCATTTTCAAAATTTAAATTTTTTATTTATAATTATTTATAATTTAATTTTATTTATAAGATATATTCATACTGCGTGAATATTTATTTAATTACGAGACACCCAAACGTGTCGAATACAACAACCTTAAGTACCCCGCCTTGCCCCACCTTTCTCTACATATTTTAAATGAGTTGTAAGATTTTGTTTTTTTAAATAATGAATAATGAAGGCAATACATTTGCGGTGGGAAAGATCTCTTCTGAACCGCTTATCAGAAATCTAAATCACAGAATATTAGGTTCGTATAATTAAGTTAGTGGAAATCCAACCCAAATGGCTAAAATCGGTAATACTCAATCGATTTCTATCATTTTTGGTTGTATCAAGCCGCTCGATTAATATGTAGATAACATTTATGTAAAAAATTCCAATAACGAGGAAGCGACGCACTTTTCTTTTTAATTAATTTTATATTCCTAGCATCATTTTTTATCTTTCTGAAAGTCTGTAATATCTCTGGTAATAACGTAGGAATAAATAAATGTTATTAAAGTTAAGAAACTAAATTTTTAGAGTTTTGAAGGAACAGTGAAATAAAAACAAATATGTACATATAAATAAGTATAAATAAACATTTGAATTACACGAATTACTAACAAGCAATTACAAAATTTAACTATATTATAATACCTTCATATTCGTTCACTACAAAATTGCTTAAAAACTACAAACCTAGTCATACTTATTAACCTATAACGAACGACTTTACGGAGCAATTACAAACATATTATAGAAAGTATGTATATATGGTATGAACATCCGAAGATGCATTTTTCAAACCTTTGAAGTGATTTAAATTTTGGCCAATTTGTAATTTAGAAAACAGGTAGTCCTGGTTTCATGAATTAATTTTCCAAACTAAAATTTCGAAACAGATTTGGAAGTTTGAAAAACGCAAGAATAGAACGTTGATAGAACATTGAACATGTAAATGAAAAATGGTAATAATTGTTATGGTTTTCCAAAAACAAATTATACAAGAAGAACACATTATTACAGGCACATTTTGAATAAGAGTTTTTAAATTATGCAACTATTAGCATCATAATAATGATACAGATTTTCAACATTTTCGTGAATATTATTGCTCCAGATATTAAATAGTAATATACAGAGAGTATAAGAAAAACAAAATTATGGTAAATTAAAAAACAAACCAATAAACTTTGATGGGACCGATGAGCCATCCTTTTTAGTTCGGAATCGATGTTGTCGTTCGAAGCAATCCACTTCGTCCGAATGGTCAGAACAATCATAGATACCATCGCATACCATTGATGGGGGAATGCATATCGCTGGATGTGATTTACAACGGAAATCATTTCGTAAACATTGACGATTTCTTGGCAACGGTATGTCTGCACATTCGCATTTACCAAATTTGAAATGAACGTGTTCAGACGACGATTAAGTTTTATATTTTTGCATCATATTCAACCGATCATAATCAATATTGTCAAATAAGGAATAATTTCATAAGGTGATGGCGTGTTTTATGCATTTATAAATTGGTGCGAGTGCCATCATTATAATATTAATTCAAATAGTATTGCAAACCAAATAATAGAATAAAAATAATTACTAATTAATTAACAAAAAACAATAAATTAAATGTATTATTTGATTTAAAATTTTTTTTAATTTAATAAATTTAAATAAAACATAACACACCTGAACACACATAGAAAACCATGCAATAAACATCAATATCGCCAAAATCTATTTTGTTTTTTTAAATTGTTTTTGTGTATTTTTTATTAGATTTTTTATGAAAGAGAAAATAAATAAATAGGAATAATAATCTAGAGATAAAAAATTTAAATTTTTATAGAAACATTTATTTACAGAATATACCCTCGATTACCCTCGATACATAACAATTTCAAATCAATGAAATGAATATGAAATAATTGATCAAGAACAGAACAGATAATCGAGAGTAGTATTAATTGAATTGAGGAATGTTCCAATAGAAGTATGGTCAGAATTTACGCTAGCTCTATTTTTGAATAGACTTTTCTTGCTGATTACCTAGGTTCTCGTTCAATTATTTTTAAATTTCAACAATAATGGCCCAGAACGAGTTTTAATTCTTTACCTCTTAAATTGAGATTATTGAATAGTTTAAATATTCATTTAATTAAATATTTGAATTCCACTTGCCATCTTTTCAAAATGCTAGTCCCAAACAACATCGGAGGTTGAATTTCCCATCTATAAGGATCGAACAACCTATTTTGGTTGATATTACGTTAATTTGTCATAATTTTATGCCCTATACAAAACATTTTCCGATAGGTAGATATTTTAGACATATCGACGTAATTTTTCTTCAAGAGTTTGCCTTTATAGACATTTGGAGTACTACTTTGAAGTAAATTATTAGGTAAAAACGGAGTAATACTTCCTTACAATTTAACCTCTTACTTGTAATTAATAGGTAGTTAAGGTAATTAATAGGGCGATTCTTGTAATAAATTTACCACATTTTAGGATAATTTACTTATTTGCGACCAAAATTTTA
>JANTOP010033115.1:0-11471 GCA_027564815.1 Symmerus nobilis | reverse complement strand
ACCCGGGTCAATTTTCGATAATGAAGCTCATAAATTGTGCTTCATCTGCAGAAAGGACGCCTGTAATCGACAGCTTTTATAATAGTGTTACAAGATTTTGTTAAGTTTACCAGTATCCGTCGGGCTGTAGTTCCATCGGCAATATTTTTCTGCTGAATATATATTTTTCTAACAGTTTTTTTAAAACAATATTTTTTGTTTTCACTACAGTAGTTTTATACCAAGTTTCTTTACCAAGGGAATTTTCTTTTTATATGCTTAAACTTTTATATACTTTTATATGCTAAGTATATATCTTACAAGAACAACAATCGGTCTGATTAAATTCTCTCAATAGACGGTATATATTTACCATAGGATACTTTCTTTTTAATCACCTCGACTATATTACAAATGCCTTTATCTCAACACCAGCACCGCTGTTTCCTACGGCGGTTCCTGGTACCAAATATCTTAAATGAAAAAGATGGGAATTACTAATACTTTCTTTTTCTCAATGTTAAGCTACTGAGGTTATACGGCTATATCTCTAGACAGCTTTTACATTTAAATTCGATATGCAATTTCTCGACTTTGTTTAGTAGCAGTCTTGTGGTAATTGCCCTACGACTGTCTTAAAAATTGTCTTGAGATCTAATCTAGACAACTGTTTTCGATGCTTATTTGGTTTCATTTATAGTTTGTGTTTATAGAGGTGTGTACTGTATATTAATACTTTTTATATAGTCTTCGTACTTAAGTAGTAGTGTTGTAGGAGGCTATTTAGTTGCATTGTGTTTTGCTTAAATTAATGTTGAGTTCGATTGACTTCCATCGGTGTATTTTCTACACCAATGTAAGAGACATAATAAAATGTAACATTCGATAGAAAGAGATGCAAATAGAAGGTGGGGAATAGCGTGGAATAGTGTAGTCGAACGAACTCGACATAAATCAAGATACTTTAAATGTTCGCATATAATTCATGTTGAAATTCATTTCGATAATCGATCGCTTGATGGTTCAGCAGATATAAGATAGCAATCTCGACATCTGCCTATGGTCTGCCTAATACATCTCAGTTGTACTTCTTTTTAATATTTTAATTTAAACGAAATTGCGATATTCATTTAAGAAATAAAAATTATCCTTTGCCTAAATAAATTACGTCCTAATTACATGAATGACTTAAGAAACCAGAAAAACAATCCATTAGAAAACCCAGCACTAGTTTTTAATTTATGTAATAATGTATTCAAAACCATCTAGAGCTTTACAAATGCAGTTTCTATTGTAATTGGATATTTTATACGTAGTTTACAGACAGTTTAATAGCTCCTGCAGATCTGTGAATTACTAAACCGGTTAAGAAAGGACACATTTTTACAAAGACATAGGTTCAATTACACAAAATAAATTGAGGCAGAACCATTCTGCTTTCGTAATTCCAAATGGATTATGAACTCACCCAATATTTCCGATAAAATTATTAATTATGGTATTGTTGACAAACTATATAAAAACATTTTTTATTGCGGTATGCACGAATTTTGATTTGACATTATTAGTCTGGGTGCAAATAAAAAGTTTTTGAAAAATTAAAATGTTAATATAGGTACATATACAGTGTCAAAAGTGTTAAGTGACAAATTAAAAATAATCGACGATAGAAAGGGTGGGCTAACTCTATAAGATTTGCCCCAAAGTATATGTAGCATTCCAAAATCGACCATTTGCGGAATAAAAAAAACCCAATGTAAGGAAGCTGTACAATATTTTAACAAATGTTTGGATTGGGCTGAGCAGAACAAAATAGGCTCTTCTAACATCTTTCAGTTGGAAAACATACGAGAGATAGCAATTAATTCCATTCTAATGCCTATGCCACATGATTTAGAAAAACGTACGATTTTTTTTACGATTTACCTAATTTTTCCGTAATAATATAAAATTTTCACAATTAAAATTATAGGAAATTTAAAATATTGTTTAATATTATTAATTTTGTAAGTTAAACCCAATTTGAAATAGTTAATAAATTACAATAAATAATTGTTTGTTTTATTGTCTAATTTGAACGATAACGAGAACGAATCCGTGATTTGGGAATCATATTTGATTCTAAATTTACTTTCAATGATCATATGGATTTTATTATCGCGAAATCATACTCTATGCTTGGCTTTGTCAAAAGAGTTTGTCAATATTTTAAACCATACGTACTTAAATCTTTATAGTATGCGTGTATAGTATGGTGTCCTCATTACTGTATTTACATTCAACGAATTGAATCCGTTCAGAACCAATTTCTACTCTTTGCCTTGCGTCGACTAGACTTGCGTTGTGCACTGAATCTGCCATCATATGATGCTAGATGCCAATTGATTGGCATAGATAATCTTTGACATTCAGAAGAAAAATTGTGGTCGCATTATTTGGGCATGACATAATTTTTGGTAGAATTAATTCTTCCATACTGCTCAGCAGCCTTGATATTGTTGTTCCATCGCCTCTACCTTCCATAAAATTAACTTTGGATTGCACACACCACTCAATAACATATCATCCGTGATAAATTCAGTTTCGTCTCAGTTTGACTATTGTTTACGACGAATGATTTTAAACGTTCATTTTCGAATTCATGATCTTGAAATACATAATATAGCAATAAATTGATTTGTGAGTTAAGCCTCCGTATAGGTTACTTGATAGTCACTATCGCACTATCACAACACACTATCGCACTATAGTTTGACTAGATAGTTGAGAGTACTCTCGCGACAGACACAAACACTATCTCGTCTACTATCAGGTGGAAATAGAAATTTGTCAGTTGATAGTAATAGCTTATTCTTATATTTCATTACGTGTCGGCATCAGCAATGTTGAATATCGTTATTAGTTATACTGAACTACTATCACAGTCATCTCGTAGCGTGTAGACTATACACTATCATGACAATACTATCGAGGTGAATATCATAATAGTACTCTCATGAAAGTACTATCGCCGTGAAAACGAGGGTGTATGTTTACTGCTTGCTTTAATTATAATCAATAATCTATTTTATATTTTTAAACATTCATTTTACAGTAATCAGTTAAACTTGTAAGGCTGTTGATATTATTATTGAAATTGAAATTGAAATATTTTCAAATATGTATCGATAGTTATATTAACGTTCGTTACTTCGTAACGTTGCTTCCGCATATTTGCTTGTTTAATATTAGTTAATTATTGAATAAATTGTATAAGTAGAATGAATGAAAAAATTAATTATTTTTTGTTTAAATTTTTAAAAATCTTTCAATTTTTCCAATGTGTTAAATTTCATAAAAAACATAGAAATAAATGTAATCGATATTAAAAATTTTAACATTATTTAAGAAATGTTTATTCAATGGAAAGTAATATATAAAATTATTGAAATATAATGAAAATGTGCTAAAATGGATTTAAAAAATCAATAAATAAATAAATAAATTTAAAAGATGTTTTATTTTTATCTTTACAATTTCATAGTGTAATCTAAACATTTATGTATTCTATTATTCCTTCATGTTATTGTAAATGTTTAACAATTTAAATTAGTATTCATGAACTTGCACAATATTGTACATAATTTAATATACTTTTCATTAGTCATATTCAATAAAATCATCAACTAAAATTAACACAAAGCATTAAAATAAATATATCAAAACAAAATAGCGCACGTCAATTAAAAGAATAAATTCCGAATTCCAAATTTGAAATTAGATGTTCAAAATTCTAATTGACTGCCAAACGACGACCGGAAAACCAAACGATGACTAAAAATTATGTATCCGCTTGAGATAATTTAAATTTAGTATTGTTTGGTTTTGAAGTTGAGCACGAATTAGAATTCAAAATAATTTTAACCAATCCAAAATCAATTTTAACTGCAATTAAAATAGTTAACAAATATTATTTATTATTAGGCATACTAATGGAATAATATTTGGCAGTTGAATATATTGATGTCAATAATCATATTGAAAAATATTCTTCAATAATCATATTGAAAAATATTCTACGGATAAAACGATAAACAAAATATATGCCAATGAATTCGTAATGTTTTGATTCAGTTTCAGTTTAGTGACCAACCTGTGATCACGTGATTTGTTTTGATTCATTTGGTTACAACTGATATTTTACACAACCATAATCACTAAGATTGTAAATGTAAAACTTTTTACATTGACATGACGAATCGGATCACGACTCGAAACTGCGAATGTTGAAATCGCATACCTTGATCGAATATTGTATAATTAAACGAAGTACACGAAGTACAGTACATATTAGCGCTAGAGTGACTACCTAGCCTCGTTAATAATCGAAATAAGTCACGGAAACACGGAAGCGCCTATACTCCCTCGAGGAGTGATGGTAAAAGATGATAATGATGAAACGAAGTACAACCTTAAAGGCGAATTCTCGTCGGAAGCGTTTGCAGAAGCTGAATTGTCAACATTGGCGGAATTATAATATATTAGTATGAGAATAGAGAGCGTAACAGGAATGGCAACAAAGTGAGAGAGATAAAAATTACATGTAATTTATATGGGACTGAATCCTCTCCAAAGCCGCCACTCTATACTATTAAATAAATTTGTTGTTATTTTCTATATAATTTCTATAATTTGAAAATGGAAGCCGGGACACGTTTGAAGAAGATTCAGTCCCATATAAATTACATGTAATTTTTATCTCTCTCACTGTGTTGCCATTCCTGTTACTGCTCTTTATTCTCAGCTAGCAACATATGTTTTGTACGACAAATAGAATGGATCAGGAATCGAACCACAGGCATGGCTACTTTTGGTAAATGTGTCAAACCGTATTAAAAAAGGCATCGAACCATAAGTAAATGTTTTAGGACGGGTAGTTTTTATGGCACGCGATAAAAAACATTTATTCGAGTTAAATTTACTTCAGTTCGTAGTCATATAGTAAAAAAAATGATATATAGGATGATAAGTTCGGTCGAGGATAGTTTTAGTTTCAACTATCATATCATATCATCGACTGTTTTTAATCTACTCTCATGTAATTCATAATTTGGAAAAGGGAAATTTTTCGATTTATTGTCGCGATACTTTTGATTAGTTTATGCTGAAAGAAAAATGTAGTTCTTTTTAAAGTTCATATTTGGTTTTCTCTCTCTGCATTTTTTTTGTTCCCCTTTTTTGCGATATTTAACTCATTCGTTACTCAGTGCTAATTTTGTTTTGATTTATTTATTAGTCTAATTATCCCTTATTTTTAATTTTAACTTCTTTTTAATTTATTGTGGCATTACAAAAACAATCAAGAATTACAAATTCATCAAAATTAAATGAATTAAAGAAAATTAATAACACACTGTAAAAAATTCTCTCAATTATCAACGCGTTTTGAGATGGCCGCCCCTGAAACTCCCACAGCAAGTAATAATCGTCAATATCGACAATTGAATTTGTACTTTTGTTCTTATAATCGTGTAGTTTGACCATACCTTGTTTTATTAAACCGTAAAATATGGAAAAATTGAAAGATTTCCCAATTACAAATATTTTATTAAAATATAAAAATATAAGAGATAATCTTTAATCGGACAATATTTTGCCAATTAATATCAACTGCATTCCTTTGTAACGGGATTAAATTTAACTTTAAAAAGAGCGGTAATATTTCCTCTCTTGAATAGCTCTTCTTGATTTTGTTTTCGTTGTTTTTTTTCCTTTTGTTCAATATTTAATCGCAAATTTACCTCTTTGCCATTTTAGGTCTAGTCCGCGAAGACAAAGACAAATTCAAATGCCTATACTTGCTTGTGGAAACGGCCGTTGCTGTGCGTCAAAGAGAGAAAGAACAAGACGATGTACATGTCCTTGGGAATTAGAGAGAAAGAGAGAGGGAGAAAGAGAAATTGTCGATAACAGTTGAAATAAGAAATTATAATTAATTAAAAAATTAATTTATAGAAAACAATATCAAAAAGATAATTTTTCGTTGGATGACTTGACTCCTAAATTTTATTAGGTAATTTTAACAAATTATTTTAAAATGAATGTTTTTAATATTTTTTATTTCTCAGAGGTCATTATTTTTATTAAAATTTCGCAACTAATTTAATTAATTCTTTTTTCTATCGTTTTTTAATTCTCATCCTTTCAATACATTTTCATCTCATTTCATTTTTATTTAAAAAATATTGAACTTCCCATTCATTTTAGAATATTACGTTTCTTTTTGTATAGATTTCCAATTAACGATGTATAAATATAATAACAATTAAAATATGTTTTATTAACTAAAATATGGATTTATTTTTACTTAAATTATAAGGTTTAAGTTAATTTAGGTTACCATTTCGTCTGTACTGTAATTTATTTTACGTTATTATTATTTAATTTAACAATTTTAAACTCTCAACCTTCTATAAAATAGACATTCTTTTCTATAACTTACCTGACATGGAAGTATGTTGAACTTAGGAGCTAGAAGAAAATATGAAGATAGATGACGATAATGATGATTTAAATGACGACAAAAAAATGAAATTTTTGTATACATATTCAAAATAGTAAAGAATACATACAAATTAAAATAAAACTAACCATTATTGTATCCATAATTTTTATTTTTTACAATTTCTTATCCATACGTATGATCTCCTAAATTCAACGTTGTAAATCCTTGGCTAGTTTTATAACATTTTTATTGATTATTTTCATAGTCTATTTTCTTTCCAATGTCCAGGTTTAAACATCCTGATTTATGTACTCAGTAAGACTTCTTTCTTCTTATTTCGATCTTAAGTTTTATTACAAATTAAAGAGTTAAAAAGATCTGTGTTTTATATGCACTAGTAATACATTTATCTCTGCACTATAACAAAACTAAATGGAATTGATACTAATTTAGACCGCTTATAAGTTAAACTATTGTTACGATTTTATAATGAAACCATCATTATTATTGTCTTTAACGTTTCGTAAAATATATTTATAATTGTAAATGTACGAAAATACTGAACTCCGACTATTTTTGAAAAAGTAATAGTGAAAATGTGTAGTAATGTGGATTTCTTTTTCACCCATGCAAAGAATGCTATAAATTCCAACAAATTACCAATTATTTGAGTAGTATTAAATTTTCCTAGATTTTTATTATTTTACCACTTTCTGATGACGAAAATATATTTTACGTAACGTTGAAGACAATATTAATGATTGTTTCATAAAATCATTCATTATTTTCTACGAAAAGCCCTGTAATTTTCGCTAAATACAATAGCTCTTGCTATGTATGCAGATTATAATCAACAATTATATTGATTTTTGTTCTAATCCCGAGATGAATGAATATTATTCCTCCATATGAAACACACTTAGAATTAGATTTTATGTTTATTAAATATTTGTTTAATTATTGATATGTATTTTATGCTTTTGTATAACAAAAAATCGACTTTGTTTTTATATAAATACAATGTCGTCTTCTGATAAAATAAAAAAAAATATATAAAATTTGTTTTTTCTTTATTAATTATTTAAATAATTGTTTATAAATACATTTACTTCTAACATGCAGACAAAATCTCCGAGTCTTTAATACCAGTATTAGGCATTTGTGTCAATTATAAATTAAAACACAAAATCAAATTTGTTAATCTATTTTGTATAATGAGAAAAATGTTGTTGTAAATGAAATTGTAAAAAAAAAAAAAAAACAATTAAAATCAATAAAAATTAGTAACTTTTAATAAAATTGTTTGGAATATTTCAAAAATTCAATTTATTCATTTAAGATTAATATGATTATTAAGATTTAATGAAATGATGTATATAAACTTTTCGATATTTTATATTGGTACAATTTGGTTATATTCTAGACCTCGTAACGGGTTTGTAAAAATTGGTTAAAAATACCGATAACTGTTAGTTCGTTGAAAAATGCATATTTTAATAACAGTAATTGCAGTCGATAAATATTAGCTAAGAATAAAAAAAAACAATACCGATAATCTTTAATTGTAATCATTCAAAATGTTTTAATGACTGTTTCCCATTTTTTACATTCCAATTTTTATTTTTGCTTGCATATTTTTTCCAAATTTTATTGCGAGTTGTGTAAGGTTATTTTCTAGAAAATTGTAAAAAAAACCAGGAATAAGACTTAGGTTTGTATCTTTCCAAACTTTTCCAAATAAGATTTAATGGGAGGAATGAGACAATAATTGTTATGGGATAGACATTTGAAATGAAAAATATGAGATGCAATTCTTATTAAGAAAATGTCAAGATTACATATTCGTTTTTTATATATATATATAGGACCTTGTTCACCGATTTTTGCGACACAATCATTATGTCGTAATTAACGGAAAAGTGTTTATGGTATGCAAACATACTTTTAAGATGGCTGGTAGCGCGAACCAAAAAAGGTTGAGCGCAATAAAGATGCAGTGTAGCAAAACATCCTCATGTTTGGGTTACACGTTAACTTACTGAACTCGTAAATCAGAGATCATGTAGTGATTATCCCTTTTACATAACGAATAATTACATTTTAACGCTCCATTTATCTGTGCACTCTTGTCGGCGTGCTTTTGGGGTGTTGAACCAACAATTTAATTTGATTTTTATTGTAATATAGTATTTTAAAGTTGTTTTGGCTTTTTTGGAAATTTACAAGATGATGTCAAAGTTTTGCCAATATTCTCAAAATTACAAAACCTAAAGTTCCTACTATTTTTAGTCTAGTCAAATTGTGATTTGAAGTGGAAGGTTCTGGTGTAATTGCTTTTTATGGCTTACTTTGTTTTTTGATGTGCTGAATACGAATCTGAAGTTGTTCAACAAAATTTGCTTCGGCAAATATGAGAAATCGTCAAGAAACTAATACAAATTTTGGTTCTTCGATTATAACTCGCAAATTAAGCTTTTTACCCAAAAGTGGCCCAACACTAAAATAGAGACGAGAAAATTACCACCAATTACCCATTATACCATTCTTACCATTTTTTTTTCGACATATGGGTTCCGTGCAATGGGGCGTTAAAAAACCGGTGAAAATATAGATTAAATAAATTTAATTGCTCAAATTGCTCAAAGTAGTAATTTTTATTCATCATTTTCATCCCATTATGAAAATTTGTGTTAAAAGTCACTAAAAACAGGAAAATAAAAAAATTTGCATTTATTATAACACTTATATGGACGATAACACTTTTGTGGACGATAAACTCACGAAAATGACACTACTTGAAACACACGAAAGAAATTTTTCAGCAGAATTTTAACTCTATATTCGGAAAGCATACAACCGTATATGTCGTAAAGTATATGTCGAATCAAAAGTGAGTTTACCGAATAACTAGTCTTAGGCAATTGTCGGCAGTATTTCAATATGACCGACACTACGACTGTCCCACAACCGGTTGTGTCCCATAACCGGTTACAGTCCCCTATATATTCAGAATTCGTCACTGATACCACTCAGGCTTTAATGTATATTTTTATAAAATGAAAATTAAATTTGTAAGAAATTTATGAAACTTACTCGTATTAAATATCTGATCTGAAATTTGAATTTAAAAATTAATCTCTTACGAGGATTTTTACATTCCATCACTGTAATTGAGCAACATTCTCTCGGCTCAAAGAATGGAATTTCACGCTATTCTCAGTTTTTAATATAGCACAATGGTATAATTGGGAAAATATGTAACTATAGTGATTATGAGAAATTATAAAGAATAATTTTTTTGAAACTATAGGTAATAATGATGAAGGAATAGTAAATCATAATAACCACTTTTATTTTGAAGGTGCCTCAATTGAACCGGAAACATTAAAAGTAATAAGTAATTGGGTAAAATTGCACCCACTATCTCAACAACCGGACGACGACGAGAAGGAACAATTACTACAAGCTACAAATCTATCATATCCAGAACTGTTACATTGGGTATCATTGGCACGTAAAAGTTTATATCCGGCTGTGGCCCGTAGTAATATACGTCCGGATACACTAACAATATTAAAGAAATGGTTATATGAGAATCGTTTCCATGCGTATCCGAACACGGAAGAGAAGGTGTCATTGTGCGAGCAGACTGGTTTGTCAAAGCTGCAGGTCAGCAATTGGTTTATAAATGCGCGACGTCGTTATTTACCTGCAATGATGGAAAAGGAGGGGGTTGACATTAATCAGTACACGCAGAAACGTAAACGTAATTCAAACGCATTGTCCGATGAATATAATGAAGATGACCTGAATGAATTATTCGTTTATAATACGAAATCCATGAAAATTGAAAAGAAACCATATCAGGTAATGCCATTTAAAATATAAATTTGAACTACAAAATGATCTCATCAACTGAATCTTTTTTAATAAAATTTGTAGGTTATAGTGGGTGCAACAGAAGAAGTAGTTGGCGATACCGATCCTGAAGATGAACAAGTTGAAGAAATTTATGATCATGACGATCTCATTGAACATGACCCCGTTGAGGAGGATGATGAGGATGATGATGGCAATGACCGATTTGTTGCAATGGAAGTAGAAGACGGTGTTGTGTTGGAGGAGGTCGACGAGGACGATGGTGTATCGGAACATATTATTGAAACACCAAATGGTAATTTCGTTGTGAAAGTACAACATCGACATGATTATGAAGAGGATGATTAGAAGAACATAGAATGATCGTAGGGTAGATTTACTGTGGTTTTATTTAAAAAAATTTATTTAAAAATTTATGATGTGGATTAAAACCTCATAATTTATTTGGGAAAATAATAAAATTTGTGTTTTTTCTTAAAATTAATTTTCCTCCATACTATCTAATTTTATGATGAATACATGAATTGAAACTTATAATTTATTTCATTCGCTTTTTACACTTTATATTGCAAAATATAATATTTTTAAGTAATTTAATTAAAATACAGAAAAATTAGCGAGGCCTTGCTTGTATATTTTCTTCTAAGTTCAAATACAAAACATTTATTACTAGACACTATCAACATAATATTGATAACGAATAATACCGTAAAATATATTATAGATTATTATTTTTTAGAATTATTATTAATACTTTGGGAAATATTTATAATTCTAAAGAGAGTTCTTTTTTTTTTTTTTTGATTTTATATTTTCCCAGAAATTATCTTAAAGCAAAAATAAATTTTCTTAATTATGTATTTTTGGTATGTAACATTAATTTGTTTATTCCAATAAATATAAAATTATAATAATTGTTCAATAATAATTAGTAAACGTAAGAACAGAAATTAAAATTATAATTATTTCCAAAAAATAAAAATAAGGAGTTTTGTATAATATTCATTCTCTGCAGAATTTAAATTCTAAATGACTATTATGCTCGATTCTGAATCATCATCTTGTCTTTTATTCCTCGCGGGAACATAAGGCATCAACAAATCTCCGCCATCTTAGTCTGTTCTGGGCC
>JANTOP010033114.1:0-26015 GCA_027564815.1 Symmerus nobilis | reverse complement strand
TTTCAAAAAAAATAAAAAATTTTGGAAAAATTTTCAAATTTTATGAAAATCCCAAAATTTTGACAAAAATTCAGAAATTTTTTAAAAATCGGAAAACTTTATAAAAATTCAAAAATTTCGAGAAAATTTCGAAAATTTTCAAATTTTTAAATTTCGCGAGAATTAAAAAAAAAATTGTAACAGCCAACTTAAGGACACCTGAAAGGAGTTTAGTAGTTTCCATTTAATTTGGATAACAAAAGATATTTAGAGATTTTACCACTGCTCAGAGAACAGCTTACTCAGATTAGACTTACAATTACAATTTGAGACTTTTAGACTAGAATTGCAGTAGAAAAGATTCACACTAGCTTGGTTTAATTTACCATTAAACCAGAGGCGCCAATTGAGGGGGGGGGCAGAGGGGGCTGCTTTTTTCACTCCCTCAAATCTTAGGGGCTCTATCACCTAGCATGAATAACTTAACGCGGCCTTATCGTCATCTATCTCATAGATCTTACGTCCAAATTTCGCATGAGGATATTGAAAACAAATTTGTTAATAAAAAATGAATCCCCTGATTTTAGAGGCGTCGATAAAAGGGGTACATCGGGAAAATGGGTACTTTTTAAAGAAACGGTTATAAATTTTTGGACAATATCAAATTTCAAAATTTCGGATAGGATTCGAATAGGGGATACTTCAGGGGATCTATCAATACCAAAAGGTCAGGGGGCCTTCTGACAATTTATATTTGTTAAATCCCGTCAAAAATTAACTTATAAGATGCCATTAATGCCAAATTATTTCTATGTAATTAGCGAAGAGATTTTACGAAATATTTTTCAAAAAAATCAACTGTTCTGATATTTTTATTTTTTAAAAAATTGCAAAATCGGGAAAATTTGAACAGCTTTAAAAAAAAAGTTTATAAAAATTATTACAAATCAGAAAATCGAGTAAAAATATGAAAATTACCGAAAAAGTTGTGAAAATTCGAATAATTTTTATAACAAATCCCATCCGATCTCAGAGAAGTAAGGTAAAATCCAAAAGACTCCAGAAAAGCAGAGAAAATTTAGAAAATTGATCGTAATCTGGAAAACTTGGAGAGAGTTAGATAAAAGAGTATATAAAAGTCGATATAAAAATAGAAAAATGGTTTTCAATATTTAAACTGATTTTTTCGACTTCCCCAATTTCTCACAAATTTATCCAATTTTTTTTTTTTTTTTTGACTTTTCCAAATCTTTTTCAATATTTTAATGATTTTTCCTGAACTTAATCGATCGATTTTTTAAGAATTTTCCCGACTTTCCGCAGTATATTCAGACATCACCCTGATTTTTCCAGATCTTCTCCATTACATATTTTCTGACTTCGCTCCTACCTATTCTGAATTTCTTTCATATATTCACGCTTAATATCCCTGAATTAATTTTGTTCAGAAAAATTTGCCCAAATTGGCTGAGATTATTTTTCCCGGATAACTGATGACCTAAATGATCAGACTAATTTCCGAGTTTCGAGATACAAAATTATTTGAACAAAAGAGGAGCATTAATTAGGAAAATTGGTTGTTTGCCGATAGTACTCCTAGTAAATCGAGAGATCAATTTTTGAATTACAAATTTTGTTCAAGAAAATTTGCCCAAATTGGCTGAGACTATTTTTCCCGGATAACCGATAACGTAAATGATCAGACTAATATCCAAGTTTCGAGATCAAAAATTATTTGACCGAATAAGGGGCTATACTTAGAAAGATTGATTATTTTCCGGCACATTACTTTGTGAATCCGGACGTCAATTTTTGAATTTGAAATTTTATTCAAGAAAATTTGCCCAAATTGGCTGAGATTATTTTTCCCGGATAGCCGACGACCTAAATGATCAGAATAATTTCTGAGTTTCGAAATAAGAAATTATTTGCCCGAATTAGGAACTTCCTAAGGAAAATTGATTAATTTCCGATACACCTCTTTGATCAATTTTGAAATTAAAATTTTGTTAAGAAAAGTTGGCCCAATTTAGTTGAATTTATTTCTCTCGGATAGCCGATGACCTAAATAATCAGATTAATTCCAGAGTTTCAAGATAAAAAATTATTTTACCGAATAAAGGGATTTACTTAGAAAAATTGAGTATTTTCCGATACATAACTTTGTAAATCGGGCGGTAAATTTTTGAATTAAAAATTTTGTTCCAGAAAATTTGCCCAATTTGGCTGAGATTATTTTTCCCGGATAGCCGATAAGGTAAATGATCAGACGAATTTCAGAGTTTCGAAATTAGAAATTATTTGCCGGAATTAGGAACATTAGAAAAATTTATTAATTTCCGGTTAATCTCTTGAAAATCGGAAGGTAAATTTTTGAAATTAAAACTTTGTTAAGAAAAGTTGACCCAATTTGGTTGAATTCAATTTTATGCGATAGCCGATAAGCTAAATGATCACGATTATTTCAGAGTTTTTTTATTACGTTGGAAATTTTATTTTTTATTGAGAAAAATCCCAATTTTGGGCAGCTCAAAAACCAAAATTTCCCAATACCCTTTGATTCCGCCCTTACCAATACAATATACTAACTCAGATACTCCCGAACATTTCTCTAATTTTTCCCAAATCAAACTGATTCATCATCCAAGATTTACAATATATAATATAATAACTCATATGTAATTTGAAATATTAATTAAATAAATTATAAAACCAAAAATAAATGATGATACCAATATTTTAAAAGTAATTTCGAATATAAATCGCTTCTATTCATTTAGATTAAAAAATTACATTAAACCCATCAAATTAAGTTAATAAAAATTTATTTTTAGTGGCGCTTTTATTTCTTCATTTATTAATTGGCTAAATATCGTTCATTTAAATGTCAGACAATTTCTACATATTTAATATCCCAATTTTTTCCGAAGCTGCATTTTCTTCGGTGTTAAATAAGATAAATGAAGCCGTAAGATGAATTATATTTAATTAAATTGTACACTTAAAGATTTAAAATATAATAAATAATCTCTCGAAAACCATTACTCTTATTTTGCGTTTTTATTATGTTTTTGGATCTACAATTTTTTCTTTTTTCGTTGTTTATTTTTTAATTAAAATCAAATGGGAAAATGGGAAATTTTCTACTTTTAGATATTTTTCACTTGCATTTTCTCGATTTTCCTTGAACCGATATTTAATATTGAAGAAAATTATAAACCAGATGTTCCGATATAAGGCGTCTGGTTTTTCATTTCGGATATGGATAGTTTTATTTATCTTCATTTTAAAACTGCAAAATTTATTATTTTAAAATTCCAAAGAAAATTGAGATATTAATTTTGCCAATAAATCAGTGGGTCGATTTGGAAAGGAAATAATTTATAGATAAGAATGATTTTATGCCATATAATTATTAAACATCCCTAATTAAGGAAAAATGTAAATAAAATAAATTTTGAAATTTTCTTAACTTAATAATTAAGTGATAGGCAGAGAGCTCTTTCATTTATAAGCTTCAAAATATTTTCTATTTATAAATCCATTAAAAAGATGGTGAATTTACGTATAAGAATTCCTAGAATATTTTCAATAATTCGTTCTCATTTTAAGAATCGATTTTCATGACAATTGGTCAATGATTTTGAATTCGTTATTTTCTTTCTTTCAAAGGTAGTTAAGTATGCTTTCAGAAAGCCCTTTATACTTCCCTAGTAGTTTTCCTTTCCTTTTATTTTTTTCCCTTATTTCTATTAAAAATTTATGCACGAATAATTTGCTGAATTACAGAAATTCATTTCTATTTTAAAATGAATCGGTACTTAGTTATGTGCAAAAATTTCACATAAAAAATCAAATTTACGGTAAAGAAAACGTTTACTGTTTTCATTTTTTTTATTTTCTGTTTGAAAAGTCTCGAAATTATATGAAATATATAAGAAGTCATTAAATCAAATAGTTATAAGAAAACAGAAGGGTTTTTCTTTTTGGAAATGGTGGGTACATAATATGTAAATGTAAAATTATTTTCTGATTTTTCCCATAAAAAATTTGTTCATTTTCATATGCCAGAAAGAAAAAGAAAAAGGGATATCGTACGAAGGAATAATTTAATTTAATTTTCAATTGAAACCGGAGAACAACTTCATTAAGTGAATGAAGAAAATATTTTATTTAGGGAAAAAGAATTAATTAAATTTAATTAGATATTTATTGGAAAAATCCAAAAAAATTCAGCTTCGTGTTAGGAAGAAATAATTTTGATTGGCGGCATGTCTATTCTTTTGATATTGATGAGGATACCTTTTCCTTGGTTAACAATTTAAATCCTAAAAGGTATTTGCCCTCATAACATTACCTTGAACCTATCCTAGATAGTAGGATAAATTTTGGTTTAGTAAAAACAAATTCGGGAATGCTTGTAAAATTGGAAAAAACATATGCGACGACGACACTGCTGATGCTGAAGTGAACCTTCCTTTGGACAATTTAATTAAATTCGTGTTTCGGTTTTGGGTCGAAATGGATTTTGGTAAGAAAAAAATTCTAGGTCACCCTCTAAATGAGAGACATTTTTTGGGTCCAAATGGTTTTTGGGTCACCCTGTAAGAAAAACATTTTGGGACACCCTGTAAGAGAGAAAATAATTTTTGAGTAAAAAATATCCAAATGGGTTTTGGGTCGCCCTGTAAGAGAAAAACATTTTTGGGTCACGCTTTAAGAAAGCAAATTTTGGGTCACCCTGTAAGAAATAACATTTTGGTTCACCCTGTAAGTGAAAAAAAAATTTAGAAACAAATTTTTTGGGTCACCTTGTAAAAGAGAATAAAATTTTTGAGCAAACAAATTTTTTGGTGAGCCTGTAAGAAAAAATTTTTGGGTCACCCTATAAGAGAAAAACTATTTTGGGTCACCCTGTAACAGAAAAAAATGTTGTCTTCAGTATTTGGCGTCTGCACACTTCACCTGCATTTCCTACCTAAATTTAATTGGTTTTGACGTCTGGATATGTCTGACTTCAGTATTTATTTTCGGTATGGAAATATTTCGAAATGACTGGCAAGCCAAGTGCTGAATTCAGTATTTGACGTCTCCACGTGTAGAAATAATTCTAAGCGTTGGCAAGCCAAACGTCCAACCAACTTCCGTTACATCAATTTTTGGTTTACCCTCCGCAAAGAAGTTTCACTTCAAAAACCTGTGGGAAGTCAGAAAAATATCCAAATTTCGAAACTTGTTATTTTTCTGCCGATTCTCTCTGAATTTTGTAGAATTTTCACCCTTTCTGGTCTCAATTTTTTCCAGTTCATTTCCTGAATTTTTTATTGCATTTTTCCCAAATTTTACAGATATTTTTCAACTCTTTCTGATTTCTCAGCTATACATTCCGTTTCATTTAACATTTTTTTTAATATTTCAAGATTTTTCTAACTCTTCGGACATCGATTTTTGCCGACTTGTCTCCTGATTATTTTCCCAATTTATCCTCCCTTTTCTTCATTTTTCTGACATCACAGATTTTCCTTGAATTATTTCTCGTTTTTATTATGTCATCCAAAATCACCTAAGCTTTTTCCAATTTTTCCTGATAATTTTCGAAACTCAACGGTATCTGAGGCGGATACAAAGGAGAAAAGAGTGCAGAACGTTATGTGGCTGGACAGACACATTAAATCTGTTCCCCATTGCCTTTTTTTTTGATGAATCTTCAAAATTTAAATTTAAAAAATTGTGGTAGTTGAAGGCCAGAAAAATTGAAGAAAAGTAGGGAAGAAATCGGTGAAAATATAGGAAATACATATAATATCTAGCAACTAGGATAGAGTCGTCAAAATCGACAAAAATTGCGAAATGTCATTACAAGTCAGGGAATATCTTAAAATAAAATAAAAATACCATCATTCCCGCAAAAGGGACTTTTCCACGATTGTCCTTGGTTTATCGATTTTCTCCAAATTTGCCTAATATTTTAGCGGCTTTTCTCAACTTTACCTGATTTTTTCTCGAATTCCCTTGACATTTCCTAAATTTGTTGACATTTAAGAGCAAAAAATAAAAATTTTTAAAGGATCGAACAAAAACTCTGCAAAACATAAAAGCTTCCAGAAAGCTTTATTTTCCGAACCTTATTTTTTCGTTTTAATATATATTTCTTATTCAGATAACAATCCTTTAATGAAATTTCAAATTTTCAAAAATTTCAACATTTTTCAAAATAAATCTTTTGAAACTTTTGAAAGCTCATTGAAAGCTTAAAATTAAAATTTGATTTTGTATCATTTGGAATCGAATTATTATCCGGTTCATTAAATTTAAATGAAATATGGAATTTTCGGAGAAAGCTTATCCAAACTATTAAACACGAAATGAAAGCTCTAAGTTTCGAACTTAATTTTGTACGTCTAAAAATGTATTTTCTATCGAGATAACGATGTTTCACCAAGATTGCAACATTTTCCAAAATGAAGCCTTAAAAATATCGAAAGCTCATTAAAAGCTTAAAATTGAAAAGTGATTTTATATAATTTGAAATCTTACTTTCAATCGATTCGTTAAATTTAAATAAAATATGAAATTTACGCTTAAAGCTTTCCCTATTCATTGTAAGCTCAAAGAAAGCTTAAAGTTTCGAATTTAATTTTTTACGTTTTAGAATCTATTTTCTATCCAGATATCGGTTCTTATTCCCGCAAGAAATGCTTCAAAATTTCGAAAGCTCATTAAAAGCATTTCTTTACACAAAAATCTCAGGCCGATAGGTGAATTATTCAAGAAAGGGTAACCAAAGGCTATGAATGCCTTTATGATAACTATCCTTCAGTTCAATTCATGAAAGCTTTCGTGGATATTTTGATTATCCAGGGAGCTTTTCAACGAAAGTTTCCGATTTTAGTTAATATTATTTATTGGGAGATAAAATAGATTTGATAATGAATAAAATTATATTTTAATTAAAAGCTTTCGATAAGCTTTTGTAATCTTAAAGCTTTCCAGCTTTTTTCCAGCAGGTCTCCCCCCCCCCTGCTTTTTGCACATTAGACTGCACGCCACTGTTTAGTTATCATTCCCATTATGCCAGTTGTTAGCAATGCGATTAGACAAATAACATTACAACCGTTCTACATATATTCGATTGTAGGGCTATTCCATGCTAACGAGATCATCATCAATATCAGAAATGTTGTTACATAAACATTTGAAAGTGTAAGATATTAATGATCATCTCTCCCCATTAAACAGATTATAAAATCAGCCATTCCATTTCGTGTTGGATTAAATACAATTTTCACATCAATTATTTAACTAGAGTAGCATGTATATTACTTTTAATTACATCCTTAAAATAAAAATGACTTTATTACTCCATAAACCCGATCCAGTAAATTCTCTATAAATGCATGTTTATTTTATAGGGATTTTTTTTCTCCTAATACCTAATTTACAGGAATAACATTTCATGCAGCTATCTATAGATACTGGTATCCATTTAATATCGAGTTGGGTAAAATAAAGGCGTTTAGAAAAATTATTTTCCTCGTGAAAAACCACACCATATGTGTATATTAGAATATTACTAAAAATTTTTATTTGTTTGGTTCTCGGAGGAAAAAAAGATGTTCCAATAAAAAAGAGTATATTTTTTCTACGGGATTATAGTCTCATATAATGAAAATCTGTTTTGTTATATCAAAATTTTTACTCTTTTTTATGGATATTTTTACCCTGCAAATAGAAAATAAAAAAAAAGAGAAAATTCCTGGTATGGTAACATATATCCGATCGAATTGAATAGATGTCAATAAATATTTATTAATCAACCAAATTCGTATACCCCCGTTTTATTATCATATTTTTATGATTGTATTATGTTAAAAACTGTCAAAATCGTTGTGTGAAATTAAATATATGAATCGGACCAGATGTTTCGATGTCCAAATGTCCAACTTAATAACAGAATCGATTTTAATCAATCTGGGAGAATGGCCTTTCCGAAAATAAACAGAATTATATTGACAATTGCTCAATATATCGGGGGGGTATTCCGAATCCGTTGTATCCGTAACCCTTTTTTTTTTGTTTGTATAAACATTTTAATTACACATCCGGTAAACAATTGGAATGGAAATTATATTTGAAATCGTATATATAAAATATTCATTCAAAAGGATATTTATACTGAACAAATATTTATAATCCCAAATCTTGTATCATAATTCCAAATTGAATAAGTAAAAGCTCTAACCAGATATTACATTCCAACTCCCAATCAACTCTTTTTGACAGAGAAAGATACACAAAAGAATAATTTTTTATGTGGAATCTAGAAACGGGTTTTTAACCTCGAAGTTTTCCCAGAAAAAACTAATCCGTATTACTATTTAATAAAGAAAAACGAGGATTGGAATTTCTCAAAGAGAATAGAATGAATTTCCCCGAGACGAAAAAAATGTTATTCCCAAAACAAACATACGAAAATCCTATTTATTTCTAAAAATTTAGTTGTGAAAAAGAGTTTAGCTTTTTTTCGGTTCAAGCGATACACTATCAAACTAATTCGAATAGTTGGTATTTATACGAAAATAGTAGTTAAAAATTTTACTAGTGCATCGTATTTCATTAAATGAAAAGTTTACTTCTCTGAACGATAAATAACCAATTAAAAAATGTATGTGAGATTCGAGGATTGGGATACTGGGGGTATATCGAACGAGTAGATTTAATTTCCATTTATTATGGTTTTAGTGAAAAATCCATTAGTTTTCTATACAAAAAACCCCGATATGTGTTTGTACCGAAATTACCGAGAAGTACATTTTTGTAAAAGAGAATATAATGTTTAATTTGAAATTTATAACCAATTAAATTGATATGTTATTATAAGAACATTTGAGAAAATGATTAGTTTTGTATATAAAGAAGAATCGATTTTTAAAAATAGAATATCTTCAAAATGGTATATCGTTTCTACTTGTTTATTTCAAAGCATTAATCATTTTGTAATGGATAGGTGGTATATTAATTTTATATTACAGACGGTCATTTAACAACGTGGAATGCCCCCGTTTTTGTAATAATATTCACCGGCACTCTTATTTCAATTTCCTCTTATACGTTTTCGAAATTTTAGGATCTGACTGGCCTCTTAACAAATATTGTTGTCTAATTGACGAGTTATTCAGTTCTGTAGAATTTTGGCCACTAGGTTCTAGCTGTAAAAACGATAGGAATTTAGACGCATAACTTCTCTACTTTTCCCAATTTTGGATTTATCCCGACATTTTTCTGAGATTTCTCACATTTTTCTGACATTTTCCGCATGTTATCGAAATTTATCCGAATTTTTCCCTTATTTCCATCACGTCGACTTCTCCGTATTTATTATACATTTTCTCAACTTTTTCGCCCCTCTTCCTAAAAAGTTTCCGGCTTTTCGGACTTTTCTGTCGAACTTTATCGATATTTTCGCAAGTTGTTCTGATTTTCTAACATTTTCCTGTGACTGTTAGATTTTTTCCGAGTTTAGTAAATTTTCCCTTATATTCTCCGACATTCATTTGGCGTTTTCGCGACTTTTTCCCGACTTTTTTTAACTTTCTTTTAAACTTTATCAATTTATTTTACTTTCTCAGAATATCGGTCAATTAATTCCAACTGTCGCAACAAGTTTCCCGACATTCGCGGATTTGTCTAAATTTTCCTACGTTTTTATAAACTTTACCTATCTATTCTGTCTTACTCCGATTTTTATCGACTTTCTACGACTTTATACAGTTTTGCTCGAGGTTTTGTGGACTTTAAAGTTTAAAGGGCGGAATTTAAATCGTATATTATGTAAAGGAGATTGAAAAAAGGCGGGAATCTATCAATTTCTTTTGACTGAAGCTAGTCACGACAACCCTGGACAGAAATTAGAAAATCAAGATGCACTAAAATTTACATTATTATTTACATTAACAGCTAATTTATTTTAGCCGAGTCAGGGTATTTTACAGGGTCGTCTGAGGGTAGAATTAAGCCTGCATAGGCGATCGGAATTAAAATTAAATGTTAAGATATAAAGTAATTACCCTTAAGGCGGTATTCTAGTTCCTTAACCCGTTCAATTAGTTTTTTTTTGGAATTAATAATGAATAAACTATACATTCTAAATCGGGAAGGGGAGGGGGGAAGGGGATGTAGAAGTTTTGACAGATCAATCTGGTTATCCCCTATTTGGAAACGTTTTCAAATTTCCAAAATTTAAATTTCCCGGGAAATTATGACATTTTTCAAGAAAAGTACCCATTCTTCATAGGGCCACCTTGTCTCGACACTCCTAAAATCAGGGGATGAATTTTTTAGAAAAGTTTGTTCTATAATTTCTTCATTTGATCCTTAGGGTTATTTGCGCGTGACCAGATTTTCCGGTTTCCAAAGAAAATTTCCCGGAAAGCTTCCCACAAGATAGTCAAATAAATTCGATTTTTTGGTATGGAGAGGCGACCAAATTCGAAACGGTTCTTTTATTGAAAAATTTTCTTTTAATAAAAACTCCTCGTTAATAACTTTAGAAATATTTTCCCATCGTTAGATTAGAAAATTGTTGAAGAAATTTCTACTTTGAAATTCATACGAAAATTTGGATCAAAATTCGATCAATTTAATTGAATTTTTTTCAAGTCGAAATTTAAGGCGATTTTAAACATATAAGTTGGTAGGTGACTGCATAGTTTTGTACCGCCCCCCCCCCTTCCAGTACAATTAGGTGTTCATTTAAAAAAAAAGTTTCCGAAATTAAACGAACGGAAAATTGATTTATCCGAAACATTCAATTTATTTTTGGAATTCGATAAAATATTATAATTTTTAGAAAATTTCGATTTTTGTCAAATTTTGGGATTTGTTTTTACAAATGTTCCGATTTGTAAAAATTTGGAGATATTCAAATTTGAGAATTCTACAAAATTTGTCGATGTCATAAAATCTCCACATATTTTTGAAATTTACTGATTTTTGTGATTATTTTTCACAAAATTTTTTAAATTTCGCGAAATTTTTTAACTATCGCAAAATTTTAACTTTTACTTAAACTAAAAAACTTTTTAAAAAAGAAATCGTCAGTTTTACGTCAGATTGTCTCTTGCCAGTGTAAATCTAATGATTTTGCAGCACGGCCAGTCCATGCCACCCGTAGTTATGCATTTTTGATATTAGGCGGTCACTCTTGGGTTTCCGTGGGGCAAATCTTTTAATATAACCCATCTAATCAAATTTTTAATTTATCTGCCCTTGGTTGTGGGTACGAGGGTAATGTGGGCTTTAACTATGAGCATCGAACTATCTGTCAAAACCCCACTACAGATAGTTCTTAAGAAACTGATAGATATGCCGTTGATCTCACCAACATATCATGGAAAACCGTGGACCGTTGTGTCACCTCTAGGCAACTATAGCCAGAACTTAATAAGAGAAATATCTCCTCCAGCCTGAAGTTAAATAGAGAAAGTCGAAATGTGCAATATTTTAGCAAAGATCCGAAGTGTAGGCCGACTCACGGCTTTTTAAAGTTGTCAAATATCATGTGGATTAAAGTACATTGATGTGCCGAAATATTGGTAAATAAGTGGCAATTGGCAAGAAGCTAGGTACGCAAGCTTGCGTGCCACGTGTGGGACAAAACACTTCTTATCGAAACAGTAATTCTTCTGAGTTATTATGCCAACTGAACGACATATCTGCCAACATGTCTGCCAACAACTTAAGCAGTGACCAAGCAACGCCCCGCAATATCTAAGTATGCAGGTTAAAACCGCAAGCCAGAGTTTGGCAATAGGTTGAGGAAGCTCTGAACCAATTTAAAAAACCTGTAGAGAAGCATTAAGTGTTGAATAAAATTTGATTCGTTTTGAAATCTAATTTTAATCAGAATAATTAAATTTCAAATTTGGAACGTCCTGCAAAAGTTCTGTAAAAGCTTTTAATGCTAAAAGAAAATTTTTCGTATTGAAACCTACTTTCAATCCAAATAATTTAACTGCAAACGATACTCAAAAGATTACGATAAAAGCTCTGCATTAACTTAAGATAAAAAGCTCCAGAAAAGCTTAAAAGCTCGAATAATGCTACACAATTTTATTCGTATTGTCATCTATTTCCCATCCAAATAATTTAACTGCTACGACACTGAATTATCGAAGAAAAAACAAGAAAAACCTGGAAAAAAATTGACAAATCTGGGACAATACAGCAATCCCCGTAAGGAGTAGAGAAAATGTCAGAATAAATTAAGAAAGTTAGGAAAACCTGGAAAGCCCGGAAAGACGATCTAGAAAAATCGAGAATGAGTCTGAAAAGAAGGGAACTGGTCAGAAATACCTGGTAAAATCCAAGAAAAATCCCATTGAGTCGGTAATACGGTAATACTTAATTAAAGATAGAAGAGATAGGAAATGGTCTAGAAAAATTGGAAATAGGAAAATACCATAGAGCTTATCGTGACAAAATCAAGAAATGTAAGAGAAAATTCGAATACCCATGAAAAGTCCTCCAAATTTGGGAAAATCGGAAGAAAGGTCAGGGAAAAGATAGGTGGGATTTCAAGTTAAAAAAATTGCTTGTTTTTGTCTGACTTTCCACGACTTTTGCTGACTCTTACAGATTTTTTTAATCGAATTTGCTGGTGATTTTCCCAACTATTCCCACTTTCTATAACTTTTCCATGCTGCTTATTATGAGCCATATAACTTTTCCTACTTCTGGCGAATGTCCAACTCTATACGAGTGTTTTTTGGCCTTATCTGATGTTTTCTAAATCTTCTGTCTATTTTCTCCTCTAGTTTTCCCACTTTTACCCATTTGTCTAGATTTTTTCATGACTTTTACAGAATTTTTCCGACTTTTTCCCCTCGCTTCCAAATATTACCGAATTTTCGTGACTTTTTTGAATTTACACAACTTTGCCAGGTTTGTTTTTAGTTTTCCCCAATTTTTTTCCCGAATCATTGATCGAGTGAAGTTGACTTCTCAAGCAATGTCGCAACGGACGATTTAAGGAAACCCATTATTATATTATTTATTATCTTTTCCAAAACTATAATTGAACTGGGTCTGACGGATGAGATGCCCGACATATGTGACATTCGACACACAAGTGAACTTTCACAAACAGATATAACTAAAACTCAGACTACTTCCCTGCCAGAAGATTAAATCGGCGACAAAAAATCTTTTTACCGAAGTCTGAAATTACATTCCCTCCTTGCTTACTGGGTTAAAAAGAGACTATAATTTGAAAAGCGTTGCAACGTTCCCAAATTATACGATGTTAAAACTGTTCTTGGCCAGCGTATAACCATTTCTGAATCTCTGGCTGAAGGTATTAAAATGTAGAGAATTTAAAAAACTATGAGTTAGAATACATACCATAAGAAGTAAAAAAACAGAAACATATGCAAATATAGCTTTTAAAGTAGCCTAGTACCTAGTTTATGAGCGATTTATTAATTATTGTTTTGATTTGCTATTATTCTTCCAACGTTACCAAAACAATTATCTAAAAGTTTCGCATTAAGTCAGGCGCCCAACGTGGGGCGCCAATTATAAGAGTCGAATGCCCCACGTTGTGCGCTAATTATAAGAAGTCGAGGGACATGGCAAAGTAATTAATTAAAGTATAATTAATCTTTTAGGCACAGTCAAAACTTATAACTGGCACGTCGACTTTCAATATTCATCGCTATCAATATAAAAATAATAATTAGCCAACTGATATCGCATATCTAACTTGGCGATTTGGCATACGTCATGCTACTAGGAAAGTCGATTCTATTTATAGATAAACTGATGACAGTAGACAGTAGTAGTAGTTTAATAAATGAAAATGGCTGTCATTTAGATGCTACAATACTTTTCGTATGTATTTTGACCCGCTAAACACGAAAATCAGAAATAAACATTTTTAAATCGATAACATTTCGAGATATGAATTTTTGAATTTTTTTCCCTCATTATTTCGGAGGTTGTCTCACATTTCTAAACATTTTTCGAGTTAGAATTTAACGATTACGTTAATTAGCACATCAAATTATCTACTGTAGGATTCAGTCCGACCTACCATCATCCGCCGCAACCGGGAAAAAGGATAGAAAATCTAACTAAGATGATTCATTTGTAATGACACCTTATAGTATGTAAGAAAATTTGTAAAACGACAAGCAATGCGAAAATCACCATCACTCACTAGTAATTTTAAGTCAAGTGCAATGCAAGACATTATTATTTCTCATTCTAGTCATACAACTCGTTCCAGTCATACAATTCGCTAAAGCGACACAGATTTTTTTGTCACTTATATTAATTGAAAACTTGTCAATATCGGCGAATACGTTTTCAAAAGATTTGTTTAGAGTTTCGCATTTCCTACAGTCGTGCTCTATATAATATTTTATAAAACGATTTTTTGAGTTGAGAATAAAAAACCAAGTAAAATAACTGCTTGTTATTATTTCAATTTTTTGTAACTTATAATTGGCGCCCAACGTGGGGCTCGAACCCACGACCCTGAGATTAAGAGTCTCATGCTCTACCGACTGAGACTCGTCAAATACCTATGACTTCTAATACTACACATTTCATTCATCAACTCTTTCAATAAGCTCAATACTTTCAGCGTAACCAATAGAAATATCTGAATTTTCGATACCGCTGATGAAGTTTAGAAAATTCGGAGAATAAATAGCTTCCGAAAGTAGAGACACCTTCTCGTGGCTCAGAGGCCGTGTTTGGAATTAAAGATACTGCTTAAAGGTATAACAATAACTTAACCCATAATTCAAATTAAGGACTTACTGTTTCACCGATAGCTTCACAAGTGAATGGCGAAACTTTTCTATTTACTTTTTTTTTCTTATTTTAAAGTTCAATAAATATACGAAAGAAAGGAAAGAAAAATAAAACCAATAATATACTAAAATGTAATACTATATTTGAAGGTGGGGAAGAAAAATGAAGAAAATATGTCGGAAAAATCTACTAGATGATTTTCTTTGATTTTTTCCCGCACCAAACTCAATACTTAGGCAATAAAAGCTTTAAGAAATTTTGTCTTGGATTAAATGAAATG
Source organism: Symmerus nobilis (assembly GCA_027564815.1). Taxonomy (NCBI): domain Eukaryota; kingdom Metazoa; phylum Arthropoda; class Insecta; order Diptera; family Mycetophilidae; genus Symmerus; species Symmerus nobilis. The sequence continues at coordinate 10,936 of JANTOP010033114.1, read as the reverse complement.
AAATGATGTGAAATGAAAGAGGATAACCGATTTGGCAACGTTGCCAAAAAAAAAATAGAGAATATACGGATTTTTTTTGCACTATTTCCGGATATTGGATAACATTAGCTTTTTGAACTTTACAATTTCAGGTTCATTGGATTTATTTTACAATTTTCAATTGATGATAAATAGATTTTACCCCGAAGACAAATTTTTTATTCTCCATTCATTAATTTACCTTTCCTCTGCTCTCTTCCCTTCTACACACAGATTATCCTCGTGTCGAAGTTGGCCCAGAAAATCCATTACAAGTGGAACGAGATTACACGGCAAAGCTGGAATGTAATGTGGACGCAAAACCGAAAGTTGGTAATGTACGATGGACAAGGAATGGCCGATTTATTAGTTCAGCAATGACGCATACAATACATCGGGTATCGACTCAAGATGCTGGAAAGTATATCTGTTCGGCCGATAATGGATTGGGAAAAATGGGTGAACAGGAGATATCGTTGGACATCCTCTATCCACCAATCGTTGTCATCCAATCGAAGACGCTGGAATGCGAGGAGGACGAAACGATTAATATTCGTTGTAATGTGACATCGAATCCGGAACCGGTGACTATTGAATGGTTGAAGGAGGGCAGTCCCGATTTTCGGTATAACGGGGATGTGTTAACTCTACGAAGTGTCAAAGCTGAACATGCTGGAACATATATATGTCGAGCCGTCAACATAATGATGCCGTACGGTGGTAAACGAGTTGAACGGGTTGGAAACTCATCGATAGCATTATTGGTACGCCACCGGCCCGGGCAGGCCCACATAAATCCAAGTAAACCTGTTGTTCATGTTGGAAACGGGGTTACATTAACCTGTTCGGCTAATCCACCCGGTTGGCCGGTACCACAATTTAAATGGTTCCGGGATACGGATGGTGATATTTCAACACAGAAAATATTAGCACAAGGTTCCCAGTACGTAATCCCTAGGGCACATTTGGGTAGCGAGGGGACGTATAATTGTCACGCTGCTAATGAATTAGGTCACGGAAAAATGGCTACAATTATTTTAGAAGTTCATCAACCCCCACAATTTTTAGCCAAGCTCCAGCAACATATGACACGTCGCGTAGGTGACTCCGATTTTGCTGTGACCTGCAGTGCTAAGGGAAAACCGAAACCGAACATCATTTGGTTGAAAGACGGTCTAGAAATTATGCCGGACGGAAGTTTGTACAGTATTGAAACATCACCGATTGAGGGACCGAATGGGATGGTGACGGTTCAGAGTATGTTGAAATTCGAGGGGAAATCTCGTCGGCATGCCAACGAACTGAAACCAGCCGATCGGGGACTGTACACTTGTCTCTATCAAAATGAAGTCAATTCAGCTAATTCCAGCATGCATCTACGAATCGAACATGCACCAATCATCTTACATCAATATAATAAAGTCGCCTATGATATCCGAGAGACGGCTGAAGTTAAATGTAAAGTACAAGCGTATCCGAAACCGGAATTCCAATGGCAGTTCGGTAACAACCCGTCCCCCTTATCAATGTCATCGGAAGGCCATTACGAGATCAACACAACCACCGACAACAACGATATCTACACATCCGTCTTAAAGATAAACCGTTTAAGTCATCAAGATTACGGGGAATATCTATGCCGAGTCGTTAATTCATTGGAAACAATCCGAGCTCCGATTCGTCTCCAACCGAAAGGTGCACCAGAGAAGCCAAGTAACTTACAAGCATCCGATGTCGGTTCAAAGTACGTTAATCTCTTATGGGATCCCGGATTCGATGGTGGCCTATCGAACACAAAATTCTTCATTGCCTATCGTAAGGTTGCCTCAACGCAAGACAATCAAGTTATCCCCGATTGTAATTCAAATCAAATAAGTAGCAACGAATGGTCGGAATTCGATTGTCACCACGAAGTACCATGTAACATCACACCGCTCGATCAACATCAAAGTTATACATTCAAGGTGAAAGCGTTGAATACGAAAGGTTCATCCGAATATTCGAATGAAGTTACGACAACAACGAAAGTGGATCGAATACCACCACCGTTACACGTTACCTTCGATCCATCCAGCCGAACGATCGATATAAATGTGGGCGCGACTTGCTTAGCATTGAGTGCTGTCGTCGAGTCCGTTATCAATGGGGACGTTGATACACGGATGCCAGCTTGGCAAATTGTTGAAACGCTCGAACTGCATGTGTCCGGTAATAATCCGACACATAAGGAAGCGGTTATTAGCCATTTGATGGCCAGACAAGGTAGCATCCGATCATTGGGCGCGCCCGACTACGGACACCCGCCGATGGACGATGAGGTGTCACCACGCGTTCGGGTGAAATTGTGTCTGCAAGTGAATAATGATCATTGTGGGGAATATGCTGAAGCAGAGAGTACGTGTTTGATGTTTCATTTTTTAGCAATTAATTTAATTCTTAGTTTTAATATTTGTATTTTCTTAATTTATGCATTTAGTTCTAAGTTTCTGCATTTTATTTATTTTATCTTTATGCTTTGGGTTCTTAACTGTTAATACTTAATTTTAATACTTAATTTTAAGTCTTAATCTTAATTCTTAATTTTAATTCGTAATTTTAATTCTTAGTTTCTTTAATTCTTAATAACTAATACTATTCGTTGTTCTTAATTTCTAAACCTTAATTCATAATTTTTAGTAGATTCTATAGTTAGATTATAGCTTGGCTTTACTTGCAGCCAGCTTGAGTCCATTTTTTCTAGCCCACAATGAGTCTGTTACTTCTTTAACAAAATGTCAAAGGGCTGAAGCTGCAGAGAAGTCTAGAATAATTTAGACACAAACAGATTTAGGTAGAACAAACAGAGACGAAGATGTACTGTAATTAAAGCGGAATTCTGATTATTCTCTACGCAAACTAAATACTTGGGTGTTATCCTTGGAGTCTAGAAACCAGAACAGATAGATAGAAACCTAAAAAAATATAGCTCATAGCCGGTTGTTCCTATGGACCTGTCGGAGACTCTGTTGTATAGGTGCTGCTCACTATAGCTTTGCTTCATGTTTCGGTAAAAGCAGAGGTCAGAACAGCCGCTAGTAGAATTCTTATTGGGGATAGGGAGCTCTCTGCTAGCTAGTGAAAGGGATTTTAAAAGTACGCCGAACTGAATGGACTATTCGGTCAACGCACCTGTTTTCGTTGTAGGAAACAAAAGCTGGTACACTGACGTTCCTACGAACGATGAACGCTCCTATGAGCTCGAGCAGGATTAATGCTAAAAATCCAAAACAATGATAATGATGTGATATCCCGATAAGTCACATCGGAATTCTACAATAAACCTAATAACTGCCAAAGATTGATTGTTACAGAGCATTTATTGCCAGACCCACGATTACATCTACATCCAAAGAGATAATCCCGTAAATTCATACATTCATGTTCAGGTAATGCTAGGCTCTGGAAATGGTCCTCCATCTATTGCCACTAGACGTGTACAATAAGTACGTCGCCGCTAGAACTGCAATACGGTTAAGGAATCTAGGTCATTGGAAAGATACAAACTTTGGCCATGACAGAATATTTTGTCTATTCAAAGGATTTATTGTTCCGATGCTAACCGACAGTATCTTGAAAAGTTATGATTTCGAAACTCAATATGTCATTCAGATACCAAATAGGAATTCGTGGAGTTCGCACTCTTTCTTACTAGATAACGGAATTCCCATTTTCACTGACGGTTCAAAAACGAGTGACGGCGAAGGCGCGGGGATTTACTCTGAAACATTGCAGATCAATAAGTCCTATAGTCTATAGGATGGCTGCAGTGTCTTCCGAGCGGAAATCCTTGCTATAAAGAAAGCAGCAGAGCTGCTGAAAGATAAGGTACTGGCTAACAATAGAGTCACAATTTATGTAGATAGTCAGGCTGCGATTAAGTCCATGGCCTCAAATATGGTGGGATCCAGGCTCGTTAATGATTGCAGGTTAGCCCTTAAAGGCATTCAGTCCTTGAACGTTCACATCTTCTGGATCCCCGGACACAGTGGGCACGAGGGTAACGAAAAGGCAGATGAACTCGCTAGATCGGGCTCAACAATGAGCATTGAGAATGAGCCCTAGCTGACCTATCCGTCAAAACTCCACTGCAGCTAATTACTAAGAACCTGAGGGGCATAGCCGTTGACCTCACTAACACAGCATGGAAAACCATGGACAGTTGTGTGACTTCTAGGCAGCTGTGGCCCGAATTTAATAAAACAAACACCTCCTTCATTCTGAAGCTAAATAGAAAAGCGATCAGACTATTGGTCGGCATCGTTACCGGTCACTGTATCATTAGCGTCATGGCTAACAGATACGGTGTACAAGCAAATGATTTCTGCCGTAGCTGCAGAGATGAGGAGGAACCAGAACGCGTCAAGCATCTCGTTTCCGAATGTCCGGCACTCCAGAGGCGTCGGCTCTTTGTAAAAAGTTCTGGTTGGTTTGCTGATCAGTAAGTTCCGAGGTTGAACCTACGGTTACAACCGTGTACGCAGGTATCGCAATGGACCATTTAGTAACACTGCACGCAGCCTACTGTAAACTAATCTATTCTAACCTAATGCTACACCCATGTCGGTACAATTTGGTGAGAAAGTATAGTCTGGTGAATTTTCCAAATTTTGGAAAGGTATGCTAGCAGTCGAGGAAAATCTATACTATTAAAGCCTAAATACAGTCGGGATAGTTGGAAATGACAGATGGAAATTTTCCTCATCATCCCCACTCGTCTAGTCTTTCCTAGACTGCCGATTTTTGGCCAACTTAGCGGACGATAGAGCATAGTGACCTTCAAACTTTATGAACACCGAATTTCGTCTACTTCCATTTTGCTTTTCGCCATATGAATTTCAACGAAATTCAGATTCAGGAAACCCTATCCCTTGTAAATTAAATTTCATGTCAACCAATTTACCTTCCGACTTCCTGAGTTCTTAAAAACTAATCGGAAAGAAATACTTAGGAATTGTGGTCACATTTGGATACATTTAGATTTCTGGGAATAAGAAGGATATAAGGTCAATCTGTGGTTGGAATATTTACATTAAATAAGGATAGGACTTTAGGGAAAATTTCAAGAACACTATCAGAGGAGTTAAGAGATTCATCCACCGAACGCTTACAAAGTATCGATTGAAAATAGGTACATGGCAGTCAAGTAACTCAAATATTAAAACTCAATGTGGGAATGAATGAAAAATATTCCTTGGAGGCTACCTAATTCTTAATCCTTAATTTTACTTCGAAATTCTTAGTTCTTATTTTCTATTTTGACTTCCTAATTATAAATACTTAATTTCTAATTCTTAAATCTAATTATCTATCATCTTAATTCTTCTTATTTCTCTACTTCTTAATTCTAAATTCTTAATAATTAATTAAAATATTTAATTCTTAATTATATATTTTTAATCCTTAATTCTAAATTCTTAAAGTTTTAATTCTTAATTTGTATCTTAATTCTAAGCTTTTATTTCTAATTCTTATTAATACGTGTCTTATTGTTAGTTAATAATAATTATTAAGATCTCACCGTAATAGTGGTCGCCAGCTTACTGTATAATTAATTTCTAGTTGGTCCATCCTATACAGCCGAATCTACCGCTTTAGCGACGCCCACCTTAATAGCAATTATTGTATCATGCATCGTGTTCGCCCTATTCGTCGGTCTGCTATTAATGTTCTGTCGATGTAAGCGAAACCAATCGAAGAAAGGAGCGCAAGCGAAAGATTATGACGTTGATTCCGTACGACCGTCTCTGGTGACCCAACAAAATCAAGCACCGCCACCATACTACCCGTCCAGCGGATTGGAAAACAAGGCATTGGAACATTCAATGGATTTGGCGTTAACAATTGAAGATCAGAAGTCTGGTGTGTACGCTACGCAGAATGGTTATGGATACCATGCACAGCAAACGCTGCAAGTACCCGGACAACATATTCCCGGTAATGAATGTAAGTTTTTCCCATTTTTTTTTTATATTTAATGATTCAAGTTTACAATTCCAACAAAAGTTTGAACTTTATTATATTAATTTTCGTACGGTTTTTTTTTATTTGTAGCAATTTAGTTTATATTTTCTCGAAGAAGGAACATTAAAATTTTATTATGAAACATGTTTAATTCACTCGTACAATGTGTTTCTAATTTCTAGAAGTTAGAATATTATTAGAAACAATGGGATTGAAACAATTCGTTTTTTTTATGGAAAGTTTTCATCTCGTATAGTTTTAAGCTCTCAATATTACAAAATTATGGAAGACCATTTATATACGTTTCCGTTTGGTTATTCTGTTGTAACCAGATCCAACATTTAGTGGTGGCCAATGGGCCCGCCACACCATCGTTGGGTTGTCTTTTTTAAGTTTATCAGCTTATAGTGGCCCACACTAACATATTTCACTAAAAACTTTCTTATTAACTCCATTTTATTCCGTACGTGCGTGCTTTAAGCTTTTTAATAATATAAACCCTTAAAATACACTACGTTCAAGTCATGGGAATCGGGCATACAAACTTCGACCAAACTTTTTCTTGTTTTCAAATTGAATGGATATGGGGATAGAGGAAAAAATCGAAACTTGACCTTTTTAAAATGGGGTATTGTGTTCTATGGTTTGGGGATAAAAATTCGAGGAAAATGTATTTTCCCCCCTCCAAAACCACGAAAGACCTACTAAACAATTTTCACCGCATTATTTTATACTGTTTCGGGTGTAAAAACCATTTACTGCATTATTCTCGCTGTCCAAATGGGTTCCGGCTATTTAAATGAATGGAGAAATAATGCACTTTTTTTGAAAAGTATGTTTCAAAATGATATGTTGTTGGAAACTTTTCCCCGTGGTTGTGTCCCCAAAGTAGTAATTCGATGTCCGTAAATTTAATTGATGGAACGAGCATAGCTGTTCGGTTTCAGATATTTAGACAGTAACCACAAAAACCTTAATAATAATATTATTAAATGAAGCGCAGTGACGTGCGCTTAACATCTGCATAAGGTGTGTTGAAATGTTACAGCCTTTATCTTTTTTTTTTTTTAATGTTGGTTGCCCAGGACCACCGTCAAGTGTAGATAGTGGCGCTGGAATGGCCTGAAGGCTCGCCTTATGCCGCCAGCAGCTAACGTAGAGTGCTAAACATTCCAATATCAAGTTGTTTGGTACACCGTCATTCAGTTGTGGTAGACTGCACCATGGGTTATAACAAACCCGACTGATGCAAGACTGTCAGATGTGATACAAAAAATAGAATTTAAAAACTAAATTGATATCCGGGCTTCATCCAGAAACTCCACAAGCTGACGCAGGGTCTCGGACTTGGCTTGCAAAGCTATATTTAGCGCGAATAGAGGAGAACCTGGTTCACGTAAGAAGCAAGTGTTCATTGTCCTCAGTGACACTACATGACTCACATAGAGGACTCCCTTCAGTCTTGATTTTGTAAAGATACTGCTTTTTGTGCGAATGCTTAGCGTACAGACGATTAATAATTTTAATTTGCCTAGGTCTCCAAGATGAGTTGGAGAACCAAGGGGTCGAGGTTACATTGAGAAAAATTTTGCTAAAAAAGGATCCAGTTTTCCTGGACAACTCTTCGAAATCCTTTTGCCATAAACGCCAAACTTCAGTTTTCAGTTCGGCATTAGCCTCATCAATAGATAGTGAGGTGTGAGAAGTTATTCCTTCAATTAGAGCGTTTTTGGCTGCTAAATCAGCTCTTTCATTGGCAATGATGCCACAATGCCCTGGGACCCAGATGATTCTGATTTCGCACTTATTTTTTTCATGTACTGATTGCACGAATTATTGGCTATGGCCAAGCAGCCGCTCAGTCAAGATAGCAAATTTGCATAGATTGCGTTCTAGAGCCCATTTGATTGCAATACAAATTGCCGTTAGTTCGGCACTGAAGGAGACATCCTTCGCATAACACGTTCTACCTTGTCCGGCAAGTCTGGCATAGATATGTCAACGCATGCCATGCCAGACATTGTAGAAGATCCAGAGGCATCAGTAGCAAGGATGTGGAAGCCATCAGAGATTAGTCTTTCAACAACGTTTTCCTACAGGGTAGACACTACTTTCCGTGTAGCAGACGCTTGGTTGTGGCAAAAAATTTGATGTCGACTGTCATGTTCTTTGGCACCCATGTTTTACGATAAGTGGAGATGTTCTGGAGTATATGACTGAATTTCTGGAGAGCTACATCGTAGCATGTTCGGATAGATCCAGTTAGAGATAGATTTCTTTTAATTGGGGTGTTGAAGTAGAAAATTTTACACAATTCCCTCCCAGTAAGATAGAGAGATCTGTACCACGGTGGTAGCTCGCCCGCAAGCGAATAAATAGCCTGTACAGGAGTGGAGGGCGTGAGACCGAGGCACTTTCTAAAAGCCACATTTTGGACGGTGCCAATTCTATGAGTGGCAGCTTTAGACGCGTTCAGGGTTGAAAACCTTGCATATTCGAGTTTTGATCTGAATAATGCTTTGTACAGATTCAAAGCAAGGTTGGATGCAGACCTCCATGCGGAAAACAGAGCATTTTAAAGATTTTGATGGTACATGTTGGGATACTGACACGACTACCTCTCTCAGTTGCCATAAAGAGTGATTTTTGCGTGTTTATGTTCAGATCAAGACTCCTGGCAATTTTCAAAAAGCAGTTGAGTTTGTTCTCAAAATTCCGTAAGGCGTTGACCTTGCTCTTATCAGCCGAGATCATAAAGAAATCGAAGAAGCCTTTATCGGCCGGAAGAAAATGCAAAACCGCAGAAAGTTGCTTTGACAGTTAGGTAAATATTTCGGGAAAGTTGAAATTTATCTCAGAAAAATCAGAAATTCGTAAAAGATCGCTCGTGCAGAGAATTTGAATGCCGGATATCGTGACATTTAATCCGGATTTCCCGATAATTTTCTTCGCATCCAAAAAATGTAATGATGCAGAAAGTTTATAAATTAGTTGGAGAAAAATTAAAAAATGTCAAAACTAAACTTATCGTACAAAAGCTCTGAAAGAACTTAAAAACTCCCATAAAGCTTTATTTTCCGAACCTCATTTTTAACGTTTTAAAATAAGTTTTTTTTTTTGCAAATAGCGAACCTTTAACGAAATTTCAAATTTTTACAAAGAAAAAAGCTTAAAAAATCTTGAAAGCTTATTGAAAGCTCGAAATTAAACTTTCATTTTATATCATTTGAAATCAAATTCGGTAAATTTCAATCAAATATGGAATTTTCGCAGAAAGCTTGTTCAAACTATTAAAAGCGCAACGAAGGCTCTAAGTTTCGAACTTAATTTTTTACGTGAAAAATATCTAATTTCTATCCATATAACAACCCTTTAACGAAAGTTCAACGCTTTCCAAAATAAAGTTTTAATAATTTCGAATGCACATTGAAAGCTTGTAGGATTCGGTCCGACCTACCATCATCCGCAACCGGGAAAATGGATAAAATATCTTATTAAGGTGATTCATATGTAATGACACCTTATAGTATGTAAGAGAATTTGTAAAACGACGAGCAATGCGAAAATCACCACCAGAATTGTTCTTAAATAACCAAATTAAAGAATTAAATTGTCAAAATTTAAAAAAAGTCAACCCCCGAATTTTGGTGAGGGTTGAAATATCGATTTTTGAAAAATGAGACGCTTTTGCAAAATCTTCGATTTTGCTTGCAATTAAAAGTTTAATTTTCTAAGAATTTTCTTCTGGACGTGGAAATTCTAATTACGCAGAATTTTTCTCAAATAATCAAATTATTGAATTAAATTATTAAAATTTGAAAAAAATATACCCCCGAATTTTGGCGAAGGGTGAAATATCGATTTTTGAAAAATGAGAATCTTGTAATAAAAAATTTAATTTTCCAGGAATTTTCTTCTGAACAGGGAAACTCTAATTACGCAGAATTGTTCGCAAATAATCAAATGAATAATTCGGAATTCTCGAGATTTTAGAAAAAGTCGAGATTCGAATTTTGGTGAGGGTTGAAATATCGATTTTTAAAAAATAAAAATCCCTGGTAAAATCTTCGATTTTGCTCGTAATTAAGCATATCATTTTCCAAGAATTTTCTTCGGTACATGGAAAATCTAATTATGCAGAATTGTTCTTAAATAATCAAATGATCGATTTGAATTATCGAAATTAAAAAAAAAATCAATCCCCGAATTTTGGTAAGGGGTGAAATATCGGTTTTTGAAAAATTAGAACCTTTCGCAAAATCTTAAATTTTGCTTGTAGCTTATAATTGAATTTTCCATGAATTTTCTTCGGGACATGGAAAATCTGATTACGCAGAATTGTTCCGAAATAAATACACACTAGTAATTTTAAGTAAAGTTAAATTCACATGCAAGCCATTAAAATTTCTCATTCCAGTCATACAATTCGCTAGAGCGACACAGATTTTTTTGTCACTTATATTAATTGAAAACTTGTCAATATCGACGAATACGTTTACAAAAAGAGCTGTTTAGAGTTTCACATTGCCCGCAGTCGTGCTCTATATATTATATAATATTTTACAAATGATTTTCTGAGTTGAGAATAAAAAAGGATTTTAGGACTATAGATGAATTATTCGATGGTAAACAAGGGAAATAAATGCCTTCAAGATAATTTGGCTTCAATTCAATTCAATTCATTAAAGCTTTCGTAGGGATTTTAATTTTCCACAGACCTTTTTAACGAAAGTTTGCAATTTTATTTCAATTTATTTATCGGGGGATAAAATAGATTTGATAATAAATATAAAAATATTTTATTTAAAAGCTTTCGATAGGCTTATGGAAGTTTCTTAAAGCTCTTTCAGAAAATTTTTCGTTTCAATGGCGTCAAATTATTGGGATAGAAAATAAATTCCATTCTGCCTAAAATAAT